>VYZM01014658.1:55633-100953 GCA_013398915.1 Dromas ardeola | reverse complement strand
CAGGCAGGACACCCCCCCCCCCAAGGCAGTTCAGAGCCAGAAGAAGCGTACAGACTTAAAAGACACACAAAGCAAATAACATTTGAACATTTTTGCCAAATGAGATGAGGGGTTTGTATTCCTCCCTTTCTCCCACATGCACAACCCCACACATTACAGAGCGAATAATGCTCACAGAACGGAACAAAGACCCTTTGTTATTGTTCCATAAGGTTTTGCAAAATCCCCTTCTTTGTCTAAAACTGAAGTAATAGTGTTGCTCGAGCCCTGATGATCTAAATATACAAAGCTTGTACAGAGAAGGAATACAGATTTCTTTTAGAACGAGTGATAACATTCGAAAATACAGACAAGCTTTTGAGAACACAAGCCCCAATTTGCAAGCATCTTTGTTGAGAAAATTAAAACAAAAGTAGTAAATACTGCAGCCGTTCAAATGCACGCACTCTGAAAGGACACAATTGGAGCTTAAAGCTTATCACACCCAGCTGTGTTTTAACAGATCTCTTATGGTTACCTCCCCCCAAATAAAAGTGCTAATACCAATACAATTTAAAAGCCAGTTTAAATAAAAACAACCAAAAGATTTTCCAAAACCCAGCAAGTTCTCTCGCTGCTTTTAATCCCCAGCACCTTCAGAAGGTTGTTAATGTGAATGAAGGAAAGGTGCTTAAAAAAAATTAATAAAAAAACCCAAACCAGCAGCTTCACAATTAGAACTGTACAAAGTATCACACGAAAAGGGATCGTTCACGCAGCACTCTAATGAGGAGCCCCTACCGCAGCCTCTCCTGACAGGCTGCCCGGGCATACATATTTATTTTGCAGGGCTTAACAGCATCCCTACAATGAACTGTAAGCCAAGATACTCTGCTGACAAGGCATTCTCCTACCTGAAGCTTCATTTTCCAGCACGAATGCATGTGTGTATCCTCAGCGTAGCTTCCCCTGGTTGCATGACTCCTGTTATCCAGACTAAAGAGACGGAGCTGTGCAAGCAGAGCTGCTGACTGCCCTACATTTGCCTGCAGATGAAGGGAAAGAGTTGGTGCTGTACTTGCCTGGGCTTCTTTAAGCCCCCTAAATATAATACTAGTGGAGCTCAAACTAGACTAACTACTTCCTCCAGCTGATCCCAGTGAAAAGAGCTCGTGATGAATAATGCATGAGAGCTCCTACAAACACACTCCATTCCTTGCAGCAGCTGATGTCCACCTCTCCCCTCTTCCCAAAAGCAATCCCTGGCAATTTTTGTGCTATGAAGCATAAAAATTTGCCTGATGTCCAAAGAGCAAGGAGGATGTCCCTCCCAGATCCATTTTCTTTCGTCTACTCATTAGTAAAACAAATAGATCTGATGATTTTCTTTTTTTTTTTAAAATATAAAAATCTATGCAACCAAAAGTCAAAGAAAGCGTGATAAGCACAGAGCCATATCTCTTGACTACACAATATTAGTAAATTCAGTTGCTTAGTAATTAATTTTTCTTATTCCTAAGGGCTGTGATGCAAGAGAAGCTGTATAAAGATGAATACTGAAGACAGAGAGTGAATGCGACAGACCAGAAAATAATACAGCTCAAAGAAGGTGGAAAAAAAGCCGCTTGCTGTAGCTGGCAAGTTCAGTTGACTGTTTACAGAGAAAAGAGAGTGCTTAGGAGAACTTAGTGGGTAGAAGAATATGGGGGATAAATTCATATGATTCTTACTTCTTCTCTTGAGCAATAAATTCCACTATGTCAGTACAACTTTGCAAGCTAACAACAGAAGTCACTTACTTTCACATACTCTTCCAAAGAGGAAGACACAGGACTAATTTGCAAGTACTTTATTTGCAAGTGCAATAACTGCAATAGGTAAATGTCAATACACGCCACTTGTGGAGTCTGTTCTAGTTCTCAGAATTGTTTGCTTTGATTTCGTTGTTAGATACACAACAAATTATTTGGCATCTCTTTATCAGTTACCTGCTGCAATCCAAATGACACAGCCGTCCAAACTCAACTGACAAGGCTCTCACAAGCCTTTAGTTTCCTGTAAAGGAAACATGGCTTTAATGTATAATTTACAGTGAGAGAGAGCGTGCAGCTTCCTAAATCCTGAACTGTGGCTCTTCACTTTGAGCATAACATAACTCTCTAGGCTTCGCAGAGGTCAGATTTCTCAGGTCACATCAAAACTCAGTCCCTGCTTTCCATTCCCACCTCAGGTGACTCACACATAAAACGAGAGATGAAAGGTGACGACAACTGAGAGGGACTAAAGAGAAAGGGAAGGATATTCAATACATTAGAGTCACTTAGTGCTCAGTCACGACTGGTTATTACTTTCGCAGGACTCCTCTTTCACCTCTGCTATGGGTGATCCTCCTGCAAGGATCAAAGCTAACCTTAGGACTCTCCAGATGACATTATCCAGACAGTTGCAGTTATTTTCATGCTTTCCCTGGGACACCCTCTGATGCTGGGAATGCTGTACACACCATAAGGCAGAGTAGGGGATTTCCCTTCCCTTCAACTGCACATTTTTCAGACCAATTACCATCTTCTCACCTTCATCAGTTCCCTGCCACATCCACTTTTAAACTGAGGCTTTCATATGACTGCACCCCATTCAAAATTCAGTTTTACTATGAAATTACATGGTACAAATCTTGCGGCCAGGACCACTCTGTACATTCTTTGTTTCTCATATTCTCTCTCTCATGGTCAAGGACAACATCCTGAGCTAGATGGACCTTTTGGGTCATCCACCACAGCTGGTCCCGTACCCTGAGCACTCTGCATAACTCGCTCTTTCTCCGTCCCCGCAGACCAAATATTCCTTTTTAAAAAGGAAAAGTCCAATACAAAAATCAAATCCACACAAACATTATCGGGTCCATAAAAAAGGCTGTCAAAATACTTCACTTATCTATATCCTATGGATAAACCCCAAGGAGGCAAAGGTTCTTAACATTTAAGGCCTTGATGTCTTCCTCCAGCTCCTCCATCACGGTTTTAAAAATGGGAACCGAGAAGCTTCCAGAGCGTTAGCAGGGCTGCTCAAAGTGAGAAGGAGGGGCTCTGCATAAACCCAGCTTTGTATGCTCTGAACTACAAGGTGGGCAATCGGGCTGAACGGGACAGATGCAGGAGGACTATTTTATGGTATCTTCTGTTTCTGCAAAGGAAGCCAAAAGGACCACACCTTGTTAGAGGAACCATCACGATATGGCACACTCTTCACTACAAACTCTACTCTTCTACACTGTAAACAAACAGTAGCAGATTAAACATCTGAAATTAATCATTTAGAGTGCAACACACTTAATTGTTTTGAAACAGGGTACGTTACGTTCATTTCTAGCCAACTGACTTAACTTCAGAAACCCCAGCAAATAGTAAATAATAAGCTGCAAGATCAGCTCTATTGATGGCAGGGTTCAAAACTCATCTCTCAGGATTTTCATACCAGATGAGCTTCGGTTAAACAACAGAACACTCTTCCCTCTTGGCATCAGCCCTGCAGACTCTTGCACAGCCTCAGAGCAGCGCCTGGTTTTGGTTCATACGGGAACAAGCACTTTGCAAACAAAATTTCTGCCTTAGCTTAACCTGGGCAACCGCACTGTCATGAATTCACTCTCCAGATGATTTCTTTAATATCTAGAAGCTAGAGTTGAATTCTGAGATTATTTTTTTTTTCCCCCAGAGGCTTTAACCCTGAGGCTAACAGAAATGAGTTGCTGGAGGGGAGGGTGAAATCTGCTGTAAGCACACATTTGTAAGGCTTTGTTTACAGGGAAGCGCGTACCTAGGCTCGGTTAAGAATTTCACATAGCCCTTTGGATATTTACCCTCTCCTCTTAGTACTTCAGGAGGTTGGGTCAAAGGTTATAAAGGTTGGTTTCTAAATTCAATAGGTGTCTGACTACTGTTACGAAGAATGATGCAAACCCAGCAAGCTGGAAGAGAAATCTGGTTTAATTACATTCCGCACCAGCGTTACGGCAGTGGACTCTCAGCAGATCTATGCCTACACGTGGCCCACGGGACTGCTCCCATGCTGCCAGGTGTTAGGAAAGTTTCTGGGAGATGCAAACCAGAACAGAAACAGATGAGCATGAGAGTAATTAAATGTTGTTTGTTATTTCAGGCAGTTCTCTCCGTTGGGTATTCCATTTAAAACAAAAGAGAATTAAAGACTATCTGCCTTCTAAAAAGGGTCCTTCATAGGGATTTAAATAAAAAAATAGTGTTTTCCTAACTTTTTTAAAGAATAATGAACTCAGCTGGTTTCTAAGTCCAACGTAGCACACAAAGTTTGTGTTTCTTAAAACCTTGGCATCTGACATTTGCACTAAAAATCTGATTGTCCATTTAAAAAACCCCTACCCATAAACAAATCCCCCAATTTCTATGTATCACAGGTTCAGAAAAAAACCATGGGAAACATGGATATTGAAAGTCTCACGCCACGTGGCATACAATTCCAAAATGACATGAGTTCACAGATTTTTTTTTTTTTTTAAGTGATGTGATATTTGACTACTTATGGTTAACATATTCTTGAGTATTGCATCCCAAAAAAACCCTTGGGTTTTATTGTCAAATATTAAATATTGCATTATTTAACCAAATATTGGAATTTAACCAATATGTTAATTCTGATGTTTATGAGGCTAAAAAGAGCAGCCCAGAAATTAAAGGAGTTCTGCTGAACAGCTTTATATTCCGCTTAAAACGAACCGCGTTTTGTAGCATTTTCCTGCATGCCTGAACAATTGCGTTGCCGCTCTGCAAGGAAAAGATCCAGGAGAGGCCTCACCACAGCAAGAGCTGTGCTTAGCAAAATCATCTTTCATTCAGGCGCACTTATTAGGTGAAACTTGAAATAATGTGTGCAGCATCAGCTCGCAGACACATCACTTCATTACATGCTTGTGCTAGGAGCCAAGCTGAATCATTTTGGTTAAGTATTTAGCTACTGGCTGGCCAGTTAATTTTACAGTCAAATTTTGTACAGTCTATTTAGTTTCTCCCATTTTTAAATAACTGCAACCTCCTGGGGAAATTCTCTAGTACACCATCTGCTCGTTTCCTATAAATCCTCCTTTCAGACCTTACGCAAATTTTCGAGCTGCCAATCAGAACTTCTTTAATGTCTGGGTGAAAAAAAACCCACCCCAACTATTCTGAACGGAAACCTGCAGTACAAAAAGATTAGTTATCCCCCAATCAGCAAAATAACGATTGCAAAATGAGTCATTTCTCTGCAGCGCATCTCAAGCGGCAGATACACCCTCAGTGGGACGAGCACTTGTGGTCCTCCCTGGCCACAGCTTAGGAAAGGACGGTCATGATCCAGGGACAATTTATCTCACATTTTTAGCTCGTTATATTCTCTCCCAAGTTTCTGTGCGCGCCAGCATCTCGTTTGCAACCATCTCAGTCGGTAGCGGCTAGAGAGAGCTGGTGGACGTTTCCCAGGTCTAACCCCAAAGGAGGGTGGAAGGGAGGAAGAACCAATTTGGATGGCACAAGCGTAATGAGGAACAGGCAGGGTAAGGAGATGTTACATGCCAAGCCCTGTTTTCTGTCTGTGAATTCGCATAATCATGCTTGTGCAAGCGCTGCACTGCTCCTCTCTGGCTTGTGAAACCCCGCAGCCTGCGCAGATCCAGTGTTACACCGGACTTTTTCCAAACAAACAAGGCTGGAGGGAGTTTCAGCAATCTGGAACACACTGAAGGAGCTAACAGACTTTGATCCAGCAGATGTTTCTCTGAGCCTATGCGAATTCCACAGTGGAAAAAAGAAGTGAGGATTTTATAACTATTTTTAACGAAATTAGCACCAGTATCCAAACTCTCTACTAAGCGTTAACAAACGCCACATAACATCCCATGCTTCCGTGCAGTAGGCAGAAAGAGAGCAGTACCTGCGGGTAGGAGCTGATTTTTTGTCTTTCAAATACTTGTCACCGCAACAGTAAATTCATAATGCTGCAAAGCAATATAATGGTGCTTACCCAAGTACTGTGGGTGTCACTAATGCACCTACAAAGCAAGAGTGGGCTATAACACTATGGCCTGAAGAATTTTTCCAAAAAGCATTAAAAGATTGATTGAAGGAAAAGGAAAAAAAAAAAAAACAAAAAACAAAACAACCAACAAATCAAATCCACAAAATGCACTTCAGAATAGAGAAAATTGGGTGATTGAACATGAGTGAAAAGGCCAAGCAACTAAGGGGCATATTGAGCTTCCTAAAGGGTTTTATTTCCCCTCACATCTACAGTTTTAGCTTTTTGTTCTGCTTTTTGGCCTCAGAAAATACACCCAAGTTCAGAAGAGTAGGTTGCACACAAGTTCTCCCCAACAAAACTACGCATGTAGGAACTAGTTAAGACACTTTCACAAACATTTGAGAAATCTAAGAAAAAAACGTAAAAACCAGAACTTTGTTATAAAGAGGAACAGTAAGAGCTTCCTCAGAAGTTCCTCAAAAAAAAAAGAAAAAAATCAGATTCAAACCTCACAACAGCTGTAACCCACCTAAATATTGCACAAGAAGAATTCATCAGAAAGGATGCAACAGACATGGGGGTCAGGGCTCTGCATTAAGCACCCCAAAAAAATTCTGGTTATAAACCAGGAGCTCAGACTTTGCAGTTATTTGTCTTAATGACTGAACTGAAAAATGTCAGGGGCCATAAAAATGGGTTGACCTTGTCTGCCTTCCTTCACTCTGTAAATCCACTGTGACTTGTGTGTGCGCCTCAGCAAGGTCTACTACAGGTGGACAGAGAGAAGTCAATCTTAAAGGAGGACTTCAACGATCTACTTCTTGTGCTCCAGCTGGTTACCCCCACATCATCCTTGGGGACAGACGGCGCGGGGTCAACAGAGCTTGGGGCTGAATTGCCGGTGGTGGACGTGTGAGCAGAGACTGCGGCGGAGATTTGCTGGAAGAGGATAAACAGCGAGAGAGCATTTCAGAGGAGGCTGGAGGAAACACATCCAGGTTTTGCTGGGTGAGGTACTAGGGAACGGCACTTTTAAAGTAGTTCCTTTAAATGAGTAGCTGTAGCACCAAAGGTAGGGAGATGTCAAAGAGACGCGTTTAAGGAACGGCAGGGTTCTGGCAACAATTAGCTACCTGCGAGCCACGTTACAGGTGGGCTTGCATCGCAAAGGTTAGACTGAAACCAAGTAAGTTGCTAAAACACTTAGATATCAGGACTCCTGAAAGCAAACATTTGGATCTAGAGATGATGTCTAGCACATTCAACGCATATTCCCGATCTCTCCCGGGGCCAGCGGGAGGATTCCTGGCAGCTCGGAGGCAGAGCAGCAGGGCCAGGCAGAGGCTAAAACTGGGAAGGCTTTCAGGAGATAAGCAGCTGCCACCAGTTCTACTCTGTGTGAGCCTGGGTGGACTGGGGGGAGTTCAAAATGCTCATAAACCTACGGAGCAACAGCAGTGCTCTCTGCTGTATCTACATTCAAAAGGAAACAGAGGTTTATGGATGATAAGGGGGAAAAAAAAATAGAACAAAACAGCATGGCATGCACACGATACAGCGGGAACCAAAGCTCTAAGGGGGGACAACGCAGCCCAGCCACGCAGGTTGTGTGTCTCCCTAACTGTATTCATGGGAAAGGCCCAGTTTCCCATGGAAACTGCAAGCTCCTAGACTTCAGTCAGTTCATTCGAGTAACCATTAGAAAGCATCTTTCAAAACAGCACTATTTATTCAGGCTCCAAACCACACAGAACAAACGGTGTAAAAGAAGGCTCTAATACCTGGGTGCGTTACCCACTCCCGAAATTCTCCCCGCTAACTCTTGCAGAAGAAATGTCCCTCAGACGTTTGTCCCTCAGACAGAAGAAATGTTCCTCAGAGAAAGCGCTGTCTTGCTGCAGACATGTTTGCCTCATCTGTTTGTTTGGTTTTTTTTCCAGCTTATCGTCTCCTATTAACATTTTCTTAGTAGTCTGTTTTAGCTCATCAGAACTCCCACCTTTACTATGTCTGATATGGTGGAGTGTTTGTTTTTATTTCTTTTCCCAAATTTTTCCACCTAAAAATGGGAGAAGCGATACCAATAGAAAACATGTTAAATGGTGAAGATGCGACTCCTGACAGAAAAGTTGGCCTTGTCAACAGAGAATCAAATGAAGATGTTCCTGCTGTTCCCCAAGATCAGTGCTAAGCCAGGCATTAGTCAATATTTTCAATATTCATCTGAGAATGTATTTAAAAAAAAAAAAAAAAAGAAAAACAACATAGAAAAGTCACTGCCAGTTACATTTACAGGTGACATAAAGCTTAGCAGGGTGATAAAAACGATGAGGCTTACAGACACTTCACAGACACTGAGCATCTGAAATTGATTTGGGAGAAAGAAACCCTGTACTCAAACTGTGTTGTATTTTCACCAAATTAAAGTGACACAGGCTGTTACTGCAAGTTACACAGGCTTCAGTCTATAAAGCAGGAGTACAGTAAAGGATTTAGAAAGTTGCAGTGAAGTGACAGCTGGAGACGAGAACCTGAATGCAGTTTAAGGACAAGATTGATGCCCTTCCCCCCTGCATTATAGCAAATAGAGATCAGTTTTCCCTCTGAAGTCCAGCACTGCCAAGGTCGGTGCTGGACAACTGAGAGGACAACAACTGCTACAACAACAAAACACTAAAAGCAGCACAGCTTGCCTTGTAATTAAGACACTTGCACCTCCAGCGTCCCAATCCTTCCTTTCAAATAGAAGGAGAAGGGGTTGAAAACGATCTCTCTCCATCCCTCACTCCCCTCTAGACGCTTTCAAGGCTGTAGTAAACACCCTACTGGGAGAGACTCAAGAATTTTATCTGTAAGTTTATCTAAAAAGAAGATGACCTAACTTGTTTGTAACACACTAATAGGTCCAAAAGCACAATTAAGAGCCTGTTGCAATTAATGGAGAAAAAGTCACCAACAACCAGCAGCTGGGAGCTGAAGCCAGAAAAACCTCAGAATTAAAAAATAAAAAATAAGTCAGGTGTGGTGTCTGTAAACTGTGATGGTGGTTGGCATGGAAACAAACTACCGAGTAAGACTGAATATTCACCCTTCATCGTCAAGTCAAGGCTGCAGGTTAAAGTGCCTCTTCCACATACCGTGAGTTACGGGTTCAATGTACGTTGCCATCTAGTTACCCCTGTAAGACAGGTCATTTCAAGTCAGATGTGGTCATCCCTGCTGGCCCTTAACGTCACAAACTTCAAAGGAGTCATTAAAATAAAACAAGCCGTTCCCAGTCAGACTGATGGGAAAGGGTTTGGGGGTGGGAGGTGCTGCTTTTACGCTGCTGATTTCAGTTAGAAACCAGGACAGTCAGCCCTTTGTTACCCAGGGCCTAGAAATACATGAATATATATTTTAGATAGCTATGTTCTGCTCTACATATTAAAAAATGACATACAAAACAGCTGCCTGCTGTTTGTTTTTTTTTTTTTTTTAATTTAGTCTGTACTCCAACATGTCTTTCCCTCTTCCCCATGAACTTCATCATTGTCTGACGATACAGCATTTTTACTTGGTGCTTTGAAGCAATATAAGCCCAATAGTCAAGGTTTTCTTATTAATCACATAAGAGAACCAGTTCAGTTCTATTCCCAGCTGTAAGGGGAGAGGGTATCTTATATTAGTTTAAAGCACAAATTAACACTGGCAGTACCCAGTGGCCCTAATTTCTGTTAAGTACCCTAGTGCTTCCCTTTTAAGTGCTTAACTTAAAATAGCTTACAGTGTATAGATACGCAGTAGCGGTGCTTCCCTTTTCCCAAATGTCCCACCGTTGGTGTCCGAAAGCAGAAATATCCGATTTAGGGGTCACTTCCGTATTTCTGCCTGTGGATGTTTCAGTAACTCCAGTGTCTCTGGAGTACCTGATGCTTGTCGGCAGCCAGAGGGGAAAGTCACACTGCGGCATTTCATGCGGAATGAAGCTGTTTTAACTGCTGTTACATTAACCAGCTCAGAGAAATTAAGACGCAAAAATTAGTGAATGTTTCACTTGGTTGCATATGAGCCTGCCTTGCAATCTTTACCCAAACAATGTGCTTTCAGCCATCTGCATTACAGTAAACATAACTAAAGAGGACTGCAGGGGAAAAAAAAAAAACCACCCCAAAACCCCAACTCTTTCCTATTCTCTGGGATCAATCAAATGTTTTCACTGTTGTTATGCATAAAAACCGAAGCCAAAAAATATCACGTAAGCCACTTACTGAGGGAAATGTATGGTGATGTTTCAAACTGAACAACCCAGAAACCACCTCCTCTGGCAGCCACTGCTTGGGCACAGTTACTAGGAATAGGCAGGCAGATGATTGCCAGAAAAAAAAACTTTACAACTGACGTGGGGTTTGTGCATCCAGTCAGAGATGACTAAAACGTTTCCTGTTCTGAAACTTTCCGTTCTGGAAAAGCTACCAATGCGTGTTAAAAGGCTGTTCCATGACCACTTTAAAGGAAAAATAAAAATCAATTATTAGTGGGTATTCAAAAAACACAAAGGCAGCCCCTACGACTTTTACACTGAAACCGTTTTTTTGTTTTGTTTTGGTTTTTTGGTTTGTTTATTTGGTTTTGTTTTTTTTTTTTTTTTTTTTTCTTTTTTAAGCTCCTCTCTCCAATTCCTAGGAAAAGGATAATCTCATACTTCTCTTAGGAATCTGATGCCAACCCATAATTCTAATCAACAAGTAGTTGTGGGATTTAAAATACAGTCTAGGAAGAGGAAAGAAAACCTAAAAAAAAGAAAAAAAAAATGTTCCATGGGCTGTGTGGTAAAACCTGGCATGAACATACACTGCAGAGGTGACATGACACAACTTTTCTTGTGTGACATCTATTCCTGTAGAGCCTCAGACGACTTACAGACAGGCCTACTTGTATCCGCCCTGGGAAAGCAGTACTCAACTACAGGAACTACAACTTTCTGTTCTATACAACCACTCCCCAAATGCTAGAAGATAAGCAGAGATCTCCCTCTTTTTCTCCCTTAAATAAAGGTCAGGATGCTCCACACAGGGAAGCACAAATCTAGCATGGGAGATGCTTCACAAGAGATCAAACTTGGTAGTCACCTCTGAAACAAGTCCTGGTACCAGCTGAAAAGCTGTCCTGAAATGGCATGAAAATAAGAAGGGACAGCACGGGATGCCATTCTTCTAACTCATTTATTGTTTTTCTATTGACAAAGTACAGAAGAAAGGATAGTATATTGGCTCAGAAAATCCTTGTTCAAAGGATAACCTGCCTCTGCACAGATCTGCAGTATAACATGGGCAAGCTTTTAATGTCCATTTTTTGACAGCTCAACAGAAATTAATCAATTAATTAAATGGTTAATATAAAGGTCCACTACAGCAGAAGAAAGATCAACTACTTTGTTGCAAAAGATTTCCATGTCTAAGGAAAAAAGTCCACACCTGACGATCAGCGAACATGCTTCTACCGCACCCAACCTCTCCTTTCCACACTCATTTCTTCACCAGCCTCATGAATCAGGTCCACTTTAACCATGCTTATAGGAATTACAGCCAACTAATCAGCATCCTCAGGAGGCATGATCTCAGGTGTGCTGGGGTGTTTCTGAAATTTATTCCGGGTTGTCAGTTTCCTGTACACTCAAGCCTGCTACACCTAGTGTGGTCGTGGCTCCCAGCCTGGCCTTGCTGGTTGAGGTCACCTCTCTTTTGATCTACCATCACTGCTGTGCAGCATGCACAATTCAGCCCCCAACATCTACTAGTTCACAGCTGTAACTGTGAGACCATACATTAAAAAGTGCACCTGAACTAAGAATAGCATCTCAAGGATTTCTTCCACCTCATCTGTTCTGCAAGTTTCTTATCTACTAACGTCACCCACTGCCATTTGCATCTTCCTCTGCGAATCTCAAGCCCGTTACACATATTAGCTAACGTGAACAATCCTCCTGATACCACCGTGTAGACAAAGGAACTGAGGCATGAAGTAGTTGAAGCACCTGAGCAGGAGGCAGAGCTGGAAGATGCTGAGCGACACACAGAGGGCTGGTGTCAGGGGAAGGCAGGGACTCCCAGAAGGGGCTCCCACTCAGTGTCCACATCAAGGGTGCTGCAAGTACTGCCTTACACAGTGACGGGATAATCCCGGCTCGCAGGGAGGCATCACGTGCCTCTTCACTCCAAATTCTTACTAGCAATCTTAACCTCTAGGTTAGGAATGGAATTTGGTGCATCCTGGAGCGGCAGACAATCTCTTGGATTAATTGTGTATGAGTGGGTGATGGTATTTAATTATGTCATTATGTACTGTTACCTCACTTCCTGGGCATACCAAAGCTTGTCCAAGAAGTTTGGGATGAAGGTTAAACACAGTACTGTTACATACAACCCTACATAAATATAGTAATGATGACTGAAATTAGCTGACGTGCCACATAAACCCGTTTCCTTTGTGAAGAGATCAAAATGTCCATTAACGCTGCAGATATCTTGCACGGACAATCCTGCATAAAGACATCTGCTAGTAATGTATAAACATAGAATATAACCTCTGCAGTAAAAGTTAAACCCGCAATCAGAAGAATCAATGAACTGAAAGACCAGGAAGAAACACAGGATTCTGCTATTTCCTCCCCATTGACAAGATCTCTGTGCTTGTTTGCAACAAGAATGTGGTTACAAAACCACAACAGAATCACAATCAAAACACAACTCTCGGTCCTATGCTCTGCAGACTGGACGATACACTCTCCAATGTTACAGCACATTACCTAGAGGAAAAGCATTTGGCACAAACAATGTGCTAAAGAGACATTAAATAAGGAACAGAACATACACACTTCCCCCCCCCCCTTTTTCTTTTTTCCTTGAAGAATGGACTTGAAGGTGAAAGCAAAGGCAAAAGAAGTCTTTTGGTTTTCGTATGAAGATACTGTAGATCTCAAAGGTTTCATCTCGTATTGGAAGCATATGAGTCAAGCAGGTAACAACTACAAATGTCTGCTTATGAGCTAATTCAAGAACATCAAGCAGCAAGTAATTTTTCACACCTAAAGCAATTTAGGGTGTAGTTTAAAAATAGAAATGGAGCAAAACCCCCACAGGTTCATTGAAATCTTAAGTACGATATACTTAACTAAATGAACCCAAACACACATTAGATCTGGTTAACGCAGAGAGTGAATTTGACTTGAGAGTTAGAAAAAAAATCTGATTGACTTTTTAGAGATAGATAGACATAAATACTTCTATGTCTGTAAGATCCAGAGTAGTGCTTTTCCAAGGCAGAAGTACTTAAGTGTAGGAAATGCAGTTATCCTTCAAGGCAGTAAGGCACATTGGAAATTTGTGTCTGTAAACCTAGCTTTGATACAGACTCAAGTAGGTTACAAAGAAACTTTAGACGTACATACCATTTCTGTACTATAAGGTCCCTGAAAAACCGAAGCGTAAGATACAAATTTATTACTGGAAATGTTCTAATGCTAAAACTATACCAAAAACTGTGTCCATGCTCATAGAATCTGAGTATATATCTGTGCTAAACATGCACACTTGCAGTTACAATGACAGATGTATGTGTGCATGCAAAACATTTAGTGACATGGTCCCAGACTCTTGCCTCCAGGATCACCACAGATGCTGCACCTTAAAGAACGTGGTGGGAGCACAGAGTGTGCACTTAGTGCAGGGGTGAAGCCAAACGCTGCAGACGTGAGGACAATCCTTTCCCTGATTCACACAGCCACCTATTGTCAGGTCCACAAGGAATCAGATGTAATCTACATTCAAGCATATTAAAAAATATATATATAAACGGGCCACTTCTACTCATTTGCATCAACATCAAAGTAGTGCCTATTTCCAGGAAGAGAGAATTGGGTTGTAAATAAACTTAAATCTCTACAAATAGGTGATCCCGTTCTTCCCTTTGTCTTTGAAGGTGTCAAAATTCAGTTCTTGACTCCTAGAAAATGAAATTCTCAATTTCAGCCACTGACCTCATGAACACACATTTGGGCTTGCTCAGTAACAAAAGTGTGCTTTGACTTGTGGCTGTCACGGAAAATCTCCATAAGCAACTTCCTAAAACAGGAGCAATGTCTGCTACAAAAGAGAAACACGTTTAGTAGCAGATGAGAGACCATCACTTCTGGGACCATGAGAAGCTGAACGGATCCCAAAGGTGGATTTTGTTTCTAGGTGAGGACTATTGGCTCAGAAGGCTGTACTCCTAAGAGCTTAGATTTCAGCAAAGCATGGAGGAGCCATTGCTAAAGAATAACTTCCCCCATCCCCATCAAGAATTCTTCATAAACGGCATAAAGGCCAAGCAGAATTACCGAAGTTCAGCGGTGCGACTCTAAGCACATATATAACTTCTGGCTCAGAAGTTAAACCTTTAAACTGCCAGGTTGCAAGGTTTAAAGGGAAATCAGCAACTTGAAAGCTCGACACAGTTTTAAAAACTCTGAAGTTCAAGTACTTTCCAAGGGTCCCACACCAAGGCATGCCTCCCTGGCAGAATTGTTAATCTTTGTTCTTCTCTCAAAAAAAACCCTAAACAAAACAAACAAAGAAAAGCCCAAAACAACCCCAAACCCAACCTACTTTAAGTATTTCACCAGGTGAAGAAACATACCTGTCTGAAAAAACAAACCAACAAAGTCACTCACTATGCATCAATGTATGAGACAAAACATTCTATAGGAGAAAAACCACTGTACTTCTGGTGTCTCTCATTTAGAGAAGTTGCCTTTGAAAAGTAAATAACTTTAAAAATCAGCTTGCAGGAACCTGACAGCATCACTTTAAAGAAACAGTATAGCTACTGGATGATGAAAATCACTGCAAAGTATGAGCAGGACCTCGATCCATGTCTTTGTGGAGCTGTGATGATTTCAGAAGCGCTCTGTACCCACACAGGTATTTATACGCACGTACAACTCACTGTGGGATCATGGCTGACACACACTTCTCCTGCAAACAAGCAAGCATGCTTTTACCAGGGAAGAAAAAAACATAAATTCTAAGATAATAAGCTCAGATGCCTAATAGAAAGCTGTTGCATAGTAACATACACCAGAAACATCAACAGACCTGCTAAACACCACCACCAAAACATACTTGGGTATCATATAATTGAACAGCACTGGCACTTCTTTTAGGAGATCATATTTTTCAAAGAATGACTCTCAGCTAGCTCAAGCGCACTGCTAGTGAAAGCTAAACAGAGATTGTGTTAATATCAGAGAGGTGGTTTAAGAATTCAGGTTAATGTAACAGCTACAGATCATAATAATTAACTCTTAAGTTTCTGGTCGTGAGACACAAAAGCAATAACCAGACAAAAATCGAAACAGAGATGGTATATAAATGAGTCTGATGAAAAGCAAACAGCAAAACCTGAAACTTCCAAAGTTTATTCTCTTTGCTACATAAAACTTCGCTGCTCTATCAACTGCTGTTAGTTTTTATGATGTTTACTGAATTCTTAAAATAAAGGTTTTTCTCCTCCTCTCCTTCAAATCCCTTTTAGAAACCACTTCCCGCAGTTTGTCTTTCGTAATTCAGCTCCACTCAGAAGCCATCTGCTCCTTTCCTCACACACACGCTGTACGCACTCCAAGACAAACACAATGCAGAATCAAACAGCGTGATCCGAATTTTTTTTGTTAGGACTGTGGGAACGGGAGCAGGTCCCTCCCATCCCATCCCCTCCCTCCCACTTCCTGCCCCCTTCTCTGGGGTTTGCTGGGAAGCAGCACACTCTGGCTTCCAAGAGTAGGGCTTGAGAGGACCAGCTTGCCATTCTGCACACAAACACAGAAAGAGCAGAATTTGGGAAGGACACAGCATTTTGCATGTTCACCGTGACCGAGATCAAGGGATGCCTACCTGCGGGAGGAAGACCCCTCCGCTCTCCATGCACCCGGTGCCCACCAGGTTCTGCGGCAGAGCTTTGGGCCACCTCAGCAGAACCGGCTGCAGAGCGGGACACTGGCAGAACGGTCATCGCAAAGGATCTAGTGGCAACCGCTTCCAGCCGCTCAGCTTTTATCCATAGACCTGCAGCCCTTTACAAGACTACTCAGCAGCGCTCGCCCACTTTGACAGATGGCAGGAAGGGTAGCGCAGGCACCCAAGGGACTTGCCCAACACCGTCTAGCAGGGCAGTAAGAGAGAAACAAATTAAATCCCAAATTCCACTGGTTTAATCCAGGCCTGGCTGCTTTCTGCGTGCTTCTTGCCAGCTCTCCAGGTACCACACAGAAGGGGAGGTTAGTGATGCTCTTGCCAGGAACACATGGGAGAGAAGAAGAAAGCCCTGAAGCTGGCGAGGGGCTGGAATGGTGGCAATCGCCCATGAGGAGAAGGCAGGCGGGCAAGGGCAGAAGGAGCACCTCAGGCATTCGCACCACCGCCAGATGCCGAGGCGTTTATAGGCGTAGAGAAATAGGCGATGCCCCGCAAGAGCGTGTTCCCAGGGGCACCGACAGCAACTGCAAAGTGCTATGCCCAGGAAGGGTGTGACGCAAGTAACAGATAAGTTGTCCTGACAAGCACAAGAATGACTCTCCTAATAACCAAAAGGAGCGATCACGAGCAGGGTGGTGTTCAAGCATGCACCCGTGGAGAAAAGAGAGGCAACTGGTGTGAAGCAGTTTTTCAAGTGATTTTTCTGTTTACTTAGTGCTTGTCACTACGTTGTTTACCTGCTAAAGGTAATCAGAGTGAGAGTACATTCAGGCACCTGCTCCTACACAGACACGTACTCAAATGTCTGTTTTAGCATAGGAATCAGCCATGGAAATACCACGCTCTCAGCACAACAGCACCGTTGCAGGGATACAATTCAGAAGGATGTTACAACCGTCTCAGTCACCTGGTGCATTCTCAAATATATCTGGGAGATATTCCTACCTGCTCCCAGACTGCAGACGAAAGCATTTGCAAACGAAAGCGTTTTCACCGCAGCTCTTCAGGGGTGCTTCTGCCACAGGTTGTCTTTTCTGTCAAAAAATTGTCTAATTGCTATTTTTTAAAAAGTAGGAAGTGTGACATCAGTGTTTTCCGAGAAATGCTTTATGATCCATTGAAAAACACGCTAAGTAAAAGCCAAGGTTTGAATTGTCAGGAAAGGACTTTGCAATTCCCACTTTGAGGCTAAGCCTGTAAGCAGCACGGCAAGAGACATAGTCTGCTTGCCACAGAAGAGTTAAAGGATACTCAGGCAAAAATTCTTCAATAGTTAACCAGTTTCCATACAACGCCAATTTAATAAAGGAATAATGCCAGGCACAGTGTTAATATACTACATAGCTACACATAAACACAAAAATCTCAGTATAAAACCAATAAGGGGTGAAATTCTCAAAGGGATTGGCAGCCTGGCTGCTTAATGAATGATTTGGTTCAATGGGCAAGCAAAACCAAACGCATACACACACACACACAGAGCCTTACAAATGCTTGAGTATTTGGATCAAGCTCGGCCAGTCTGAGCCCACATTCACAGCTCAAAGTCCAAAAAGTGAATGAAAAAGGTCACAGAGTGCTTCTGTAATATAATAACTCTCAAAGTGTCATGCTGGATTCAACAGCATAAAGCATGCACATTTACATTGATGATCTTTACTGATCTATGACTAAAAATTCTTGCAAGTGCATCTATTTATTTTTTTCCTTTCTTGTTCTTCAAGTAAGTCCTGCTTTTCCAGTAAGACATGGCTTATTTGAATCAATAGGCCATAGTGCCTTTCCTGTTACAGGATGCATGAGATCATTAAGAAGGCAGAAGAAATTTAGCAAGATGCAGCACAATGTACTTCTCTCACCATAATTTCATCCAGACAAATTAAGTAGTCATAGTATGTCCAAGATGACAGTTTTGAGAAGCACACAGAGATGTCTGAGATGATCACAGCACCCCAGCTGAGCACACAGCAGCCAGTAATACTACACAGCACTCGGAAGACAAGAATATAGTTCCCCTAGAGCAGAGAACAGAAGGGAGTTTTGGTCAATCAAGCGAAATTAGCAAGTTTAAAGTTGATTAGAACATTCATCTGCTTCTGTGATAAATGCTACGTGATCTTTGATGACAACTCGGTACTCCTTCCCCAGACTAGGCCATTGAGAAGAGTACTGTGCACCCAAAATGACTTGCACCAACATCTCATGATCCCTCCTTCAGACACTGATCCCATCCATTCCTGATCCGCTTATGAGATCTGCAGAGATCACGGCACAGGAGGCCACGGTTGTGAAGTTACTCACACATTTTTAGAAGAGCAGTAGAGAAGCTTTTGCTCAGGGGGCTTCAATCACTGCAGTAATGTTTACTAAGAACTTGTGGTACGCATCAGTCTGCTTCAGCAAGCGAGGCACAAAGCCCTCAAACAGGCAGGGCTGTAACAAAACAAAGCCAGAGCAGCACCTCAGCCACAGGCCAGCGCTGGTTCCTCATTTCCAGTCTAAATCCTGAGAGCTGTTGGCTTTTGGATACGTTAAGAAACGTCGCTGCCAGCATGTTACCCACCAAACAGGGGCCGGGGGGAGGTGGGGGGTGTAGCACCTCACAAACAATAGAGTGACTCTGTCTTAAATCAGGTAAGTATGAAGCTATTCCTAGTGAAGGATAAGTAAGAAGCTAATGATAGTTATTAATAGCCCTTAAAGCTAACAGCTCATCTGCGTATTAATCCCTTTGTGACCTTCCCCATTTCTACTGGGGAAATGAACAAAGTTTCATGAAAGACTGCTGTAAACACAGTTTTCAACTGTTTAAAATCTTGAAAATTACACTAACCTGAATCAGAATCTACCTGGCTTTGCCATTTAAACATATCACTGAGGACTTAGAACAGAAATGGTAGGCAGGAGCTTTGCCTTTTACCACGTCTTCAAATTCAGTAGGATTTTTGCCCCAGACTTCGACAGGTATTGAATCTACATGTTGATCTGCCATGAGGCATGCCTATGGACTATAGATCACCCAATTTGGGAAACTGGATTGCAATAGTAAAGGTGGTAAGGATATAAAGCATCTTCCTTCTGGGGAAGAGGACAAACACTGATTTTTTCACAGGCTGGCAAAGTTCTTTCTCTAGGTGCACTGGTACTTTCAACCACTGAGCTTCTTGAGCCTTTCCTCTGTAGGACTTCTTATGATGAAGGTACAGACAAGGCAAAGGTTTAGTTTGAAAGAGCAAGGACAAAAGCCAGCCAAAATTTCACCTGCTAGCTGACACTCTACATGTATTTACCTTGGCTTTTGCCAGAGCTTGGTAATCAACAGGGGAGATACACACATGAGGCTGCTCAATCCACAAAGTACACACCTGGCAATGCACTTGGTCTAAGAACATAGCCTGATATTACAAAGCAAACCTACATATTTATCTTTGAAGTAGTAGTATTGGTTTTGATTGTGGTTTGGGGTTTGTTTGATTTTATTCAGATTAGCAAATGGCTCTGTACAACTCAAAACATTTTAAGACCACAGCATACACATTTGTTAGAGGTGCTTACTGTTGTTCCTACACAGAAAAGGTTAAGGACTGTTTCTATTACATAGCAAAGGTAAGGTAAGACAACGACAGCACTTAAACTGTGAAATGTTGCATTTGCTCTGGAAAAACTATTGTACGTGTTTGCAGAAATCCATGAGAACTATGCCTAGGCCATCCACAACACGAAGAAATAACTGCGAGCTGTATTGTGTAATGCGAGTTACGCAACTGAAATGTGAAGGTATTGAAGTTTCACTGACTTTCTACTGAAGTTACAAAACTGAAATGCAAATGTCTTTTTTTCTCAGTTTTACCTAGTGTCCTTCTCTTCTACAGCAGATGTTACCTAGGGCACAAAAATCATCTACAACTGCTTAGCAGATTTCCTCAACACAGGATCATGCTCGCTCTGCGTGCTGCTCTTTAGCTTGCAGTGGTTTCTACCTCAAACAGAAAACAGGCCTTTTGAAGCGATTAAAAATAAGGCAACGATAATCTACAATTTCTTTCTCTTGCACCTGATCTTGCACCTTTACTGCATACTTTAAATATAAGCAAAACTCACAGTCATGGCCAGCGGGTCCTTGATTGCACCCACGGGTTGACAGGGATTCTGACTAGCAAGTAGCCTTGAAAGTCCTAACCGATGCAATATGAAAATTTGACTGGATTGGTCAAAGTCAGCACATTGACAACTTGACTGCCCTCCAGCTCATTTGTTAGATCCAGCATTAATGGTTAACACCAGAAGCAACACCGTTTGCAGGAGGGGGGAAGAGCATGCAGGGGCCAGGCTCCGTGTCCGTACAGCTGTGCATCAAGGATGGCAGGTCCAGCTGTTCCAGCTGTGGTTTTGGCAGAACACAGGACACTTGGGGGATGAGTGAATATGCTTACGGAGACAGGAAGGACAAGACTTGGGACACATGAAGTGTTTCCAGGTTAGCCTAATTTATTGCTTGCGTAGTCCCAGTCCCCATTATTTCCTCTGCAATATCGCACATACTTAAATGAGCCTTCTGTTCTGTTTCAAATGTCCCAAGGCATGAAAGTGCAACAGCAGCCTGGCAAGGGAAACAATAATCAACACTTCAGCTAGTTATCATGAAGGAAACACAGGGGAGATTTGTTAACACTGAAGTCACTGTGTCAGAAATGAAGAACAGGTTTAGAAGGAGACTTGTGACTCCCACTTCTGGGCTCACTGCATGCTCAGACTTACCACGAGTTGTTCTGATCTGTCGGCCTCCTAACCCCCATCACCTCCCAGGAGGGTAGTCAATTCACAGCACCGCCCTACATTTGGCAGAGGGGCTGTTTCTCTCGGCACATGCAGTTTCTATATGGGAGGGGACCTAAGAAACAGCAGAGCCCTCCTACCCAGAGAGCTGCCCAGCACAACCCCAGACGATGACTAGGTGCGACAGGTCGGAAGGGAGAGATTCCAGCAGACTCCTGAGACAAGGCGCTTCATGGATTTAGAGCACCTCGTCTGCAAGGACAATTTCTTGCCTTCTCCTGGCGAGCAAAAGCAGCAGCGTGCCAGCCTAATTAACTACTGGTTTAAGAATCTGAAGGGCTAGAATCCATTTTAAGTTGTTACTAAGGAGAAGACTCCAAAAATGACAGTGGTACAATTTATTTTTACTGACTCACCAGTGACTTCGGTAGGTGTGATTTGGAGAGCTGACAGGTGACTGACTACTCAGGGCAGATGATCCGAACACATCAGAAGCAACTTCTTTTATCCTACCCAAAGCTAATCTTAGTGAATCCCTTTCTGTGCCTTTCTAGTCCCTTATACTCAAGCTACACCCTATCTGATCTGTGATCAGTACCACCCTAGGTTTCCTCAGAACTAACCACTGCTGAACACTCACTCCCAGTTCACAAAACAAGCCCAGTCCCTGCAGTTGTACCATGATGTGAATGTTCTCTTGACCTGATTTTATGCTAGGGTAAAGCAAAAAAAAAAAAAAGAAACCACAAAGACGTTTCTGTGGAACTGACAGATAACGTAAAATTCAATGCAGTACAGCAGTGTACACTAACACATGATGCACACTAAGGTCTTTGGGCTTGATCAGAGGCACAGTCCAGACGCTAAATAAGGTTGACAAGTGAAGGCAAGACAAAGTATGCTATTAAAAAATTGTTAAGTAGCCTATTAATTAGATTCTATTAAGACTGACAATCATCAGATACTTCAGATATTTTTGCATTCTGTTTCTCATTAGCACCACAACAAGACCTCGAAATTACTCCATTCACACATATACTCCCAAGTTAAGAATACAAATCCTATCTCCAGAAAACAGCACAGTAAGTATACATATGATCGTCTGTGTCCTTCCTTGTGACATTCCAGTCAATACTAACCACAACACAGTGGTTACTGCACCCTCAGCGAGTTTACCGACAACACCAAGCTATGTGGCATGGTCGACATGCTGGAGGGAAGGGATGCCATCCAGAGGGACCTTCACAGGCTAGAGAAGTGGGCCTGGGCGAACCTCAGAAATTCAACAAGGCCAAGTGCAAGGTCCTGCGCATGGGTCGGGGCAATCCCAAGCACAAATACAGGCTGGGTGGAGAATGGCTTGAGAGCAGCCCGGAGGAGGAGGACTTGGGGGTGTTGGCTGATGAGAAGCTCAGTATGAGCTGGCAATGTGTGCTTGCCGCCCAGAAAGCCAACTGCATCCTGGGCTGCATCAGAAGAAGCGCGGCCAGCAGGTCGAGGGAGGTGATTCTGCCCCTCTACTCTGCTCTGCTGAGACCCCACCTGGAGTACTGTGTCCAGCTCTGGGCCCCCAACATAAGAAGGACATGGACCTGTTGGAGTGGGTCCAGAGGCGGGCCACAAAGATGATCAGAGGGCTGGAGCACCTCTCCTGTGAAGACAGGTTGAGAGAGTCAGGGTTGTTCAGCCTGGCGAAGAGAAGGCTCCATGGAGACCTTATAGTGGCCTTCCAGTACTTAATGGAGGCCTACAGGAAAGATGGGGAGGGACTCTTTTATCTGGGGGTGTGGTGATAGGACGAGGGGTAACAGTTGTAAACTGAAAGAGGGGAGATTTAGATTAGATATTAGGAAGAAAACTACTGTTTTCTTCCTAATTACTGTGAGGGTGGTGAAACACTGAACAGGTTGCCTAAGGAAGTTGTCAATGCCCCATCCCTGGAGGTGTTCAAGGCCAGGCTGGATGGGGCTTTGAGCAGCCTGGTCTAGTGGGAGGTGTCCCTGCCCATGGCAGGGGGTTGGGAGTAAATGATCTTCAAGATCCCTTCCAATCTCTCCAATCATTCTGTGATTCTCTGATTCTAACACAGTTACTAGATACTGCCAAGAAAACAGAATGCATGGCTACATAAAGGGGTTCACACCCCATACTATTTTTCTTGTAGAAAGGTAAAATATACCTGCAACAGTTTACGTGACAATGGTACTAGAGCCATCATCCGAAATCCCTATCTGCCTTGAATTCTTATGCAAAATAGAAGGTCGTAGCTTGTATTTTGCAGAAGTTAATCAATAATTTCTAGTATTTTGCAGCCAGCTGCTGTAAAATGGCAAAATATGAGAATAAAATGTCAAATATGAGAATAAAGAGATAATTTGTTAACATCCATCTTTACCAAAAGCACCAATCATGCAAGGAGTTGGGGCTTTAGATCAGAATTGTGTCTGATTTGATAATCCCTGTTGTTTTATACTTAGATAACTTCCTGTGAAAATCAAGCATATCTGACAGTACCTGTTCCTCTTTTTCTTTGGTCTTGCTCCTGGAGACTCTGGAAGAGGTAACATCCTGAGCTGGAATGACAGAGATTTGATGCAGTGGCATGTTCATCACACCGTCTTGTTTGGTCCTATCATTTACAAGAAGGAGGCTTGAAAGCAGCGCTCATTCAGTGCCATTGTCAGGCCTCGCACCTAAAAAATAAAAGTATTAGATCACGTTAAAGTAGCTCGAAATGCAATTATTTCTAAACCAAAGCTAAGCCATCAATTGGACCAAGGTGCACCTCTTATTTTCTCTCTGGATTCTGAACAGGAGAGTTCAGTGCTCTGGCTGGGTGAGAAAAGACACCGGAGTTTTAAAGAGCTAGAACTAGACATGTCAGAGCACAATTTATGCAAATGAATCAATAAATAAATTATCAACCAGTTCTGAAAGCGGTCCAAGAGCAAAGCCAGAGGGCAGGAATCACGCCCAAGTCTGCGTGGATTGGGAGGAGGAGGAAGAGCAGCTCTCCAAACTGAGCAGCAGGAACGTGCTTCCTGGAGGTGCAGAGAGCAAAGCTCGTGCAGGTAGTTTCCTAAACTGCCAACCCCACCACACTGCATCAAACTGCCTCAGGCATCGTCCTAAATCGGGCTGAATGCTGTGGCTTTGGTTAAAAATGGTCAGTGGCCTGCATTTGGCTCCTGTCATTCATATAAACACATACCAGCTGGCAATAGAAACATGCATCACGTGAGCTGTTCCTTTCCTAAGGCTATTAGAGAATAATATAATCACAATCCCTTGCTAGGAATCAGGAATCCACTGGACTACACATACTTTATCCTTCTTTTACTAATACAACAGGGAAGCATTACACATAAGAAAGACAGCGATAGACATAAATTAGCCAAAATTTGCAACACTAATCTGAAAGGCAGGCATAATTAGCCATACCTTCTATTAGATTAGCAAAGTTACATTAAATAAAAAGCTTTTTGAAACATGCAGGATCATGGAGTGTTTATTTGGAACATAACCTGCCACAAATGAGACACAATCAATTGAGTTTAAAGAAAGGATTAGAGGGGAATTAACACAGCAGGGGCTACACTAAATAGGGCAACTGGATGATGCACTGTTCTTCTGTTTCCATAACATACCAACTTTTTGTTTGTTCGTTTTTGAACCTGTGAAAGCACTAAAAAGGACAGACAGACAGACAGATAGATAGATGCCCTATATATAATGTTGCTTAACAATTTGGAAGTAGTATAGCCTAACACTTAGTGCATGCCCCTAACTTATATTGCACGTTTTTTTATTGAATATTTAATTAATTGGAAGTTTTAAAGATAGGCCAAGCTTCCCACGTTTTTGATTCTGCGGAAGATGCCAGTCTGGTTCTATTTCCATTAGACTCCACAGGAGTTTACAAAACAGTGCCGTTTACACAACTGCAGTTGTGTAAAATCAAAACAGGATCAACTCTTTTGACTGCTTTTGATTAAATGGCAGAAAAAAATAATTACATATCCCAAGGCGCTTTATACGGGGAATGATAGTTCAGTATCCTCTTTGCACTGAGGGGAAAAGAGTTATCAAAGGTCACAGAGGAAGTCACGAGTGAAACAAAAATGCAGGCAACGCCTGCTGCTTCCCAATCACACACTCCATTTGCTGGATGATGCATTCAGCCCATTAGAGTGCTCAGCCAAACTCAGAAGCATTACTGACACGTGGTCAGGATTTATATTACTTCCACAGATGCCAAGACGCGCATGCATGAAAGCTTTAAAGGCAATGCCTCCACAACTTCTAGGCATCACTGATTTTAAAAATAAAACACATCTATATGCATAAACAAGCAACAACAAGGACACTTCCTTACTGGAGGACAGAGGGAAACATGGGACTTACCAGCACCACTGGTAAGCAAAAAGCATAAAGAGAAAACTGAGAACCTCCCCAGGTTCCTCCACACACCTGTTTCGCTGAATCCTCTAAAAGGGCCAAGCCGTAAGTGCCAGAGGAGAGATAAACTTGGGCTGAGACAGGAATATCAAACTGCAATAAGCAAAGCAGGAAGGGAAGGTATTTTCCCAAGAAAACATAAGGAAATGAAATACAGAGAACATTAAGCTCCAATGAAAATATGCCAGGTAATATAGTCTGTGCTACTGCCAGCGATAGCTGAGCCAAGGGGAAGGTGACCAACCCCATTCTGTGTCCCCCTCAAAAAGGGTTCTGGGCTTGCAGGCAAGGACATGTTATTACCATAAAGAAAACAAGGAAGATTACTAGAAAACACAGTTAAACCCCTCTGATTATGACAGACAAGTCAAACCAGTTTTTCTACAGGTACTTCGAGGATAGCGCGTGTTAGAATTCTTTGAAAGAGCTCAACCAGCAGGTATAATCCAATTAGATATTCAAAGATGATGTGAAACAGTCTTCCCTTGGAAAAGAAGCCCTGGCAGACGCTCTAATAAAGCCTGCTTTTGTTCAAGGCTGGCTTAGAAAAAGCTCTAAACTTAACCCAGATGGACACTGTAGCATCCCCAATCTGGAAGGTCCCTAACAATACGCACACTCAAAGCCTGTCTGTATCAACCTGAGGCATGTTAGCCCCTCAGCGCTAATTAAAGGATAAAGTTACATGAGTCAACAGGCCATCTGCAGTACCAAGTGCAAACAGACAAGGATGCCAGAAAAGCAATGCCACTCAACACAAAGCAAGTTATGACAAGCTCCGTAGGACGTTTTCCACTGCTAAAGCAGACATCACGTGCTCCCTGATCCAGGGTGAGGAGTTGGGCACCTGCGAAGAGGGATCCAAGCTTCAAGCACATCAAACTGGGGGCCTGCCAAAAAGGCCCCCAGGGAAGAAATGCTAAGGCAGGGGGACTGCTCCTAGATACTCTCTTCTCTTCAGGATTTCAGTTAGATGTTCAGGCCATCCCTCACACAAAGTGAGGAATCCTCATTGCTACAGCACCTCCGCCCAACAGCTGAGTACACTCGCCCCGGAGGTGGCAGGTAAGGGCTCAGCTTCCTCCTCCCCTGTGTGGTACTCGGTTCACAAACTGCACATGCAAGGGAAGTCCCACGACCACCAGTGCAGATGCTGTTCTGTTCATGGAGAAAGGGCTTCCCAGCTCCTTTCTGCCTGGAAAGCTGAAGTAATCATGGGATGGCAGGACAGGGAGAGAGAGAGCACATGCATGAGCCAGGTCCCATAGACAGGGCAGTCACCTGCCTGTGAAGGAGGAAGGATGCCTCTTCTCCTCCAGCACCCCTGGCTGTTCACATATTATTCACTAGAGGAAAATACTTAAGAAAACCTCTTAGGTGTTTGGGCACTCAGCAAACAATAATAAAGTTAAGCCTGTTTTCATAGCTGGGCCCTTCCGAGATTTCTTTACTGATGCTGCCAACAGCCACCAAACCACAAATACAGACTACTGCTCTTGCCCAAGGAGGTTTCCTGCAAACTTGGCTGGGGCAGATGGGAATGCCAGGACAGAGGACAGCCTGAAGCTCTACTGTCCCCCCTACCTATAGCCACATTGGTTCCTGCAGAACGGATTCCAGCAATGCTGCTGTTGCAGAGAGTCCTCCGACACCAAGGCCATTTCAAAAGACAAGAGAGGTCAAAATCCTGGCCTCAGAGCCCACAGTAGAGTCCTCAACGGAGTTTCACCCATGCAGGTAGTCCATTTGTGCTTTCTGCTGGGCATGCAAAGCACTAAAAATGCCAGCTGACACCTGAAACAAGATCAGCTGGGTCCTCACTACATTGCTAGAACCACAAAGCTACAGCAAGCACAGTCAGATTCAGAAGAAATGGGACAAACTGTCTCTGAAGGTAGTTAAGAAGAAAAAAAGGAAGGAAAAGCATGCACGTGACTTGGACCTGGTGGCTGGGGCATTCCCCTGAGCAGTATGTGTCCTGACAGCAACAGAAGCAGAAAGTTAGGTTCCCCTGGGTTATGAGCATAAAGTACATGAGAGGGGACAACCGACAACAACAGGTAACCTCATTATAGCAGAAGCAGCTGGGAGACCACTTGGAACCCCACTTCTATCACCCACCCCATCAGGGCCTCAGTTTCTCAACTGACAAAACAAGAACTAAACTCCGCCATTAGATGAACCTAATAGTCTGTGAATTGCCAGTCTTTTACAGTGCCAAGTGCCATTGGAGGAACCCAGGTGGAGGACGCCAGTCTGCTGTCCCTCACCTGCCACCCACTGCAGCTTCTCTGCCCATTACACATTCCAAAATAAAAGCTAAACTGCTCTTTGCCAAAGGTTCCCAGCTAGACTGGGGCAAGTAGGCACCAAATCATGGTTTCCTGTCTGTGGTTTGGCATTTGTGGGAATCTAAAGACATGCAGTGTGAACTGCAGATTTTATTAGTTCATTTACATTTCAGAAAGTCCATCATATTCCCTTGCTACATGGCACATGCTGGAGAACTTCAGCAGAAGCTCTGGAGCTGTAGGGGCACTGGCTGCAGATGTACGCAGGCCCTATCAAAAGGAGAGCATCCTGAGGATGTATGTAGGTGTGTACACATGCTTTGCATTACTCATGGAGGGATGGGGGGAAGCAGCAGCCAAATATCACAGTTGTTTTCCTATTTAAAGTAAAATAGGCACTCTGGATTATAAAAGAATCTATGTGCATGAAAGATAAACCTCGGAACCTGCGGTATTAGGAAGATGACAGTCACTAACAGAAGGGAATTGGAAGGAATTTCACCTGTGAGTTATTCCTGTCTGCCCCAAGGCTTCTTACACTTTTCTTCAACTATCCTAGCCCCCAGTAACAACAGCGAGCTGTATCACACAGGTCAATCGTCTGATAATCTGTTGGGGAGGTGGGGGAGGTTAAAAATAAAGCAACAGATCGCTGCTGTCCAGATAATCCAGACACTGCAGCGCTGCGCATTGCTGTGAAAATCCTGCCGTGGAATGGATGCAGTCCGTGGACTCCAGGGGACCCACCAGCTGCAGGCTGGAAAGTGCTGCCCCGAGGCTTTGCGGATCGCTGCCGTGACCTCTGATCTTCTGAAACTTCCCCTCTACGCAGCGTGAAACCTGACCAACCCAAACAGGAATGGAAACCCTCTGAAGAAACTTCCGACTGCTGGTAGACGGTGTAACATCTTCATCAGATGGCTTACTTTCTCCTAGTGAGATCTGAAATAATCTATTAGCACAGCTCTGGAATTGTTTTTCTGCTGGAGGTCTTGATGTGAAATCTCAGAGACCCATAAAAAAATAATTTTGTTTTTTTGTTTTGTGTTGTTGTTGTTCTGAAGGTAAGAGAAGCCCTCATCCAGTGACCTTAGCAAATTCCTGCGTGCATCTTAACTTTGCTTATCTACCCTGGTATTTCAGCTGGGATATAGCTTATGCCTACATTCTGTACACTACATTTTCCATATTTGCAAATATTTCCAATCCTATTAGCTTGTGTTGGCTCCAGTTCCAGCCTTTATTTATTTTATTTTGAGCTTGTCGGGACTCCTCCCCTACTAATATAGCTTGCACAATCCTTTTCTAGATGACAGATGTGCATTTTCAAAAAGAGGATCCTGCATCTGTGTTTCATTTTGTTTTACTGTAGCTTAATCAGTACTTTGTTAACAGCATTATTTAGGAGATGTTATCAAGCCTCATGCACTTCACATGCATTTGTTAACTTGACAAACAAATCTAATCAAGGGAGCTTAAGGAAGAGAAACTAACACTTCTGTTCCTGCAGTACCTTTCACATTTCAGGGCTAGAACAACGTTAGAATTGAAAAGAACCTTTGTACTCAGACCAGGCAGATATAATTCTGGATTGCTGCTATTTAGAGCTATGCCTCTGCCCATATATCGTGCATTGTTTACTAGCTCAGCTGCAACTTCTCACTTTGTCATCTCAGTTCCTCCTTTCCTCCACCTGCTAGTGTCCTAAAAATAATCAGCTTCAAGAATGAAAAATATCTATCTTCTAATAATTAAAAAAAATAATCGTGTTATTGTGTAGTTGAAACTAAAAGAAAGACTTAGAAAGGGGACAAGGGATCCTTCTATGTGTTCCCCATGTTCCCTTTGAAAGTTTCTCAATATACAGGAATATATAGCTGTAGACTACACACAATTAAAGAAACACAGGTATCTGCCAGCTCTGGCTGGCTCCTCTCAAAATAAGAATATGATTGTTTTTACAAACACAGTACAACCAGACAAGCAAGCTGTTAAACTACAGCATCAATAAATAATGGTCCCAGAGCTCTTAGCAACCCACTCCCTTGATTTCAGTGGAAGCTGAGCAAGATCCGCACCTCTGAAAAACAGATTCCTTAAATTGTGTCCCCTTCAAATCAGCTGCCAAGTACAATTATGAACTAGCTTGGTAGCATTCAGAAGAAAACAAATGTCACTTCCCTCTGTTCCGATTACTAAATAACACAGTCATTACAGTCCCTCGAGAAATTACTTTTGTCCGCTTATGCTACTAATAGCAACTTACCTGCATCGGAAGCGTCAGGGATCATTCCTGATGTCTTGTGGAAAGAACAAAGCGCCAGGCGCTCCCCACGCACACACAGGGGCATAAGCTCTAGCTACAGAGGCAAAACTTCTCTAACTACATTAGTGGTCTGCTAGGTAATACACATTTTTAAGTACTCCCCTTGTATATTTGTTGATGAAACAGTCCACAACAACATCAGCAATAATCCCTGGGACAGTCTCTAACTACAACAATCAAAAAGAAGCGGGGGTAAAACAGAAGTTTCATTCTCTACGCTGGGATGCCCTAACGGTGGGAGCCCGGGTGAAGTCAACAGCCAGGGCTGCTGCTTTCTCAGTCAGCAAGTTGCTCGACCTGCTCCACTGAATTTCCAAATCCATTTGCATAAGGGGGTGCCACTCGTTCTTTTGCTTAGATAATCACCATTTGACCTCACCCCTTCACATGAAGCACATCTTCCTGCCCCGAAGGTGCTTCCTGAACAGAGCAGGTCTAACACATGAATCACACCCCAAGCTGTGAGCCTTTACAGCTTTGCTGCAAAGCAGGATGTAACATCACAGCATGTACGGGACTTGCCTTGTTATCAATCTCAGCCGTGATCCCATCAACTCCCACAAGAAGGAGAGACTGGCTTTCTGAGAAATTAGTGCCCCCCCCCTCCAGAAGAGGCATCCTCCCCTCCAATTTGGCGCTGAAGCCACCCTGCAGAGCAAAAATTAGGCTGTCTTGATCACATGGGTCAAATTAAATTTTTCTTAAAGATATGGATGATGACTTGCTTCTTCATAATATTAATTACCAGATAACACCATGCCACGGCACCACACCTGTTGCTACAGTTTTTGAGAAAAGCTGTTTTTCCTTCCACGTCCAAAAGTGTTGCACAGCGGTAACCTACATGGATTCCACCACAGTGTGGTCAATGCATCTTTTCCATACAAAACCATAAAAATGGTTAGAGAGAGCAATGGCGAGATTTCATACAATGTGAAATTCTTAAATTAAAGGAAAATTAAAAAGGTCAGATTGCTGTGAACACAGGCCTGGGAATGGCCCACTAAGATTGTCACAGTTGGTCTCCTGCAATTGTAGATCCCACACAATCAGCGCAGAAGGGTCCACAGTACATCCACTGGATGCAAACCCCACTCCTCTCCCTTCTATTCATGGACAAAAGCCAAAACCCACAAAGCTATGACAGCCCAGGGAAAGACAGCAAGCGATGTCAAGGACAAGGCAACACCCCAGACCTCCAGAACAACAGCAAATCTATTGGGAAAAACACCCACATGATCATTATGATTTGGCAAAGCACTCCATACAATAATCAGTGGTTTTTAAAAGAAAATGTTAATGACCTGAGACACAAATCTGCACAAACATATATTTGCAGGCAAATTTCTGATCTGGTACACAAGTCCACATGATATAATGTAACACCTACGGATAATTTATGATCACTTCCCATTCTCTACTACAATCCTTTTAGGGATCACAAACCTCTGAATTAGTTCTGAAATCCAACAAAAAAATGCTCTGTATTTTTATCTTTAAAATTAATAAAGACTATTAAAAACAAATGCATAAATTTACATCAAAGACAATGAAAGCCTGTGTTTCTCAAACAGTGTAAATATTTACAACGCAATATAGTGGTGAAACAAAACAATCTCATCATTGTTCAGTGAGGACATTGCTCACATTCTGGATTGTACAGAGATAACAATGATGCATTTTTAGGAAAATCCTATACTACATCACTTATTTTCCATTACATCAGAGGTTAACAGTTGTAAAAGCTATTTATGAACAACAGGCGCCTAAGCAACATTCTTCACTATTGTTTGACTGCTACCAGGCAAAACATTCCTCTTAAGCCAGAGTAAGAAGAATATACCATTGACTAAACGATTCTGTATTTTGAAGAAGTATGAAATCATTCCTTCTTTATCTCCGGGTGAATGTGAAATCTCCAAAGTGGTGCACGTAAGAATGTGTTTCTTTTGAATGATTTAAGAGTTAAAGAGTTAAATGACAGGTAACTCTTTATTTAAAGGTTTAAGTTACAACATATCTTTCTCTGGAAGTCTTAATAAAAAAAAAAATCTAGATTTCTGGATCATTATGACAAACCTTTAAACTCTTTCTGAGGAAATAGCTATAGATCACATTCTTTAGGACTTGCATGATACAATTGGACAGTCCAAACCCAGTGTCTTCAAAAGTTCAAGCGTAAAAAGGGCAATGTACCAAGCATCCTGTACCCAATTATTCCACAAACTTGCATGACATCAGTAAGTTATGTTTTCGACCATAATTTTCCACATTTTAAAGCAACCTGATGTGATACAAAACTAGCTACCAGAAGTCATTTGCTATCCCCTGGAGTTGTAAGTTTTAAATACATTTTAAATACGGGGAATACTACGAATCGATGAAGTGTAACAGCTTTTGATGAGAGCTTTTTATTGGGAAGTATATTCAGGCATAGCATGTCTACTTTGTGTTTTTCTGTTCCCATCTTTTTCCATGCTGATACCTTCGCTATACATTTGCCAATGTCCAACAAGAAGCCCTCTCTCTAGAGGGCAACACTGGTAGGACAAGTACTGCGAGCCGCACAAGAACTTGTGCTCCAGGCAGAATAACCAGCTGGGGGGGGTCCTCAGCCCCATAGACATAAACACACATCTTTATTTCAAATATCACCAATACAGAGGTGTGCTCGCTGGCTGTGGTTCAGGAAGGCAAATCATTTAAGTTCTTTGCTTTAGTCACTTCTGTGCAATGGAAGGATAACAATATTTCCACTTCTTCCCCCTCCAGGCTGTTTCAGCCACAGAGATAGCTTCTGTTTGCTCCTTACCATGGCCATGTATGGTACCTGGTACAACCGTGAGCACAGACCGAAGTGCTACAGTAAGACAAGCAGTAAGAGCAGTACACATCTGAGTCACTCCTCCAGTTTCACACCTTCATCCTCACCAAAAATTGCCAAATCTTGACTTGAGACAGCTGCTAGCCAAACACGGTATTTCTCATCCCATTTCAACATGAAAATTATGCTATGAAGAGTTTAAGAACCTCTGCGTCACAGCATTATCATTAAAAAGTAAAACTATGTAAAGACTATAGTCAGAGTCCAGGTCTGTGAACAGAACTAATTCCCCTCCGGTGCCAAGGCAAGACGGCCTCTTCCAGCTGCAACCTTATCGTGGGATACATTGCACAGTTAAAAGGCTGCATGTGCTCTTCTTATCACAAGTGTCCGTGGTGTAGTTTAAAGGCCAGGCAACCTATTTCAGACGGCTGACAAACAGCCTGGCTTCCCTCATTCCGGCTCCCCACGCCGGCGCTGACACCAACACGCGCGGGCAGCGGAGAAGCATCAGCACAAACAGTTTCCCTTCGTCAGGGTGTTATTTCAGGGGAGTGCGCAGGCACACGCATGTCGGCTCTGCCCATCCTCCCCCCACAAGGGTGCTCTGTGCCACCCAAAAAGAAGGGACTGGCATTATTGAACCCCACAGACAAGGCATTCCTTACCACGATCTATAAAGGGCCGTTCATCCCCACCGTACCTAAAATTAGCCATTGGATGCAATCATGAGATGAATACACAGCTGTGGATTCTTTAAACTGCTGCCATCTTACACGGACAAGAAACCAGTGTCCAGCGGTTGCTTCCTCATCCATTGATCTCGCTCTCAGTTCAGTCATCAACTGTTGACACTTTCTGTCCCATCCAGTATTACTCCCTTCATTTCTACAAATATTTAGAAGTTTACAGAGTTTAAGAAAAGTCTAGAGAAACAGCACAAAAATCCACCAATCCATTCCTATACACTTACAAAACTCTGTAACCAATCCTGTTAAAGCACATCCATCGCAGCTTTCTATCACCAGAACTAATGCAGCATTTCTGAAGCCTGTCTGTCACCCACCAGCTGCTCATTGCCAGTCAACCACAGCTGGCTGCAGAACGCTGCTAAGACAGGTACAGAGAAATTGTGCCTATTCACAAGAAACCCCGACAATTACACGGGTCTATTTCTTGCTGCTGTGGAAGCAGCTGACTTGTAGCACACTGTTACCCTACTGTTTAAATGACTTCTAGTTTTTTGTTCAGGAGATGCTTCAAGAGACCTTCAAGTGTCTAGTAAGGGTGAGAAGCCCAGGCCACTGGAGAGCAACATGTGGCCAGAAAAAAGATGGTTTAGAAGGATCCGGGTGACAGCTGGGGCAATACAACAGAATGGATTCTGGGATGCTGTTGCATATCCACAGGGCAAGTAAAATAAGTTGATATGGGAAGTTGTCCAAACAGGGAAAGGCTTAAAATAAAATTCAGGATCATGGCCACATCACTGATACCGATTGACATGTCACATTTTTCAACCCAATCACATTTAGAAGTGGCTTTTCTGTCTTCTCCCCTAAGAGATACTCTTTGCATTAAATTAATTTATACAAGAGATGGGAGAGATGAACCAAGTGTCCTAAATAAGACCCATGCAATTCTGGTGCGCATAAACACTATTGTAAAATCTGAAACATTCAGGAAGACAAAACCTGCAAGGAACTGCAGTTTCTATCAGGTATCTATTCAAATTGAAGGCAAGAAGAAAATCTGAATTAATTTTTTTTTTTTAAGCTAAAATGTCATCAGTCCTGGAGGAAAATGTAGTGTTGGAAAGAGGGGAGCACTGAACCTGTTGAGGCCACATCAGAATTTTGCACCAACTGCATTCAGAGCTTCAGTGAGATAACCCCCCCCATCCCACCCTGCTCTCCTTCATATTTTCCAGGATCTATACCTGCTGACCATATGGTTTCCTTCTTTAAGTAGTTACGATAATATTCAGGGACTTTTGTTCTTCCAAAGTGTGGATAAAAAAATTACTAAAGACAAATATCTTGAACGTCTGCTGAATTAGGCTAATGGAGAGATGAGGACATATTTCTTTATTAACTGCTTTTAAATGGTAAATGAAAGATTTTTTTTTTCTTAATTGAAAAAAGAAAACTACTCCCTATTCCAAATGCAACAGATGTTAGAAAAATCAAGACAAAATCTCCTCAGTTTTCTGCTCACTTAAAACTGTTGGCATGTTCCACCCCAGAGACAGTCCCATCTTTGGCACAGGCTCCCACACATGGGCTGTACAGCAGCATCAAGATGGTCGTGAAGTATTCAAAGAAGAAGGATATGAATTCTGCTATTTTTGAAGAGACAGGAATCCACAAGTGACCAAAACACTGCGGCTTTCTCCTTGGAGGACCTGATCATTCCCTTCAGCCACAGAATGGTTTGGGTTGGAAGGGACCTTATAGATCACCTAGTTCCAACCCCCTGCCCTGGGCAGGGACATCTCCCACCAGACCAGGCTGCTCAAAGCCCCATCCAGCCTGGCCTTGAACACTTCCATGAAAGGGGCATTTCCATGTCTCTGGGTGCTACAGGAAGCAGCACTGTGCTTAGGAACAGGCAAGGTCCCTTCTGCATCACAAGTGACCTCATGCATGACACAGTCCTTCTCCATTAGCCATGCTCTCTCTGAACGAGGCATAAAGGTCTTGGTCCTGGAAGAAGTTACTCTTCTTGTTTTACAGGGTACAATCTCACATCCCTGCAGAGTTATTAACAGAAGTCTCACGGCTCAGCAAGGCCAGCTGATCTCTCACTGCACCATTACAGAGGACAGTAACCTAACCAGTAATCTAACTTAGAAACGAAACCAGTAAGAAGCTAAAAAGTATTCAGACACCAAACTCAGGAAATGGTAAATCTCTCAGCTGAAAAGTCTCCCTCATCCTTGCTGTGCTGCTTCTGCAGCAAAGCCAGGCAGCTGTCTTACAACGCTCAACCAACGCCACGTAACAGCTTCAAGCAGGAATAACACACATATCAATGTTTGTTTGTGTGCTCACAGGTTGGGTTTTTTGGGGTGGGGGTGGTCTTGTTTTGTTTTTTTTTAAAAGAAAAAAAAATCTCTAGGAAGAAGATGCTCACCAAGGAGGGCTACTTCTCTGCCTGAAAAAAAGGCAAAACTGCACCCTACAGCATTGAGTTGGGGCAAAGACTCAGCACGAATCCGGGGCAAACTCAGTACCATCACCCTTACAGCACCTGGTCTCTCCCCTTAATTCCCTTCCCAAACACTGACTCTGCCCAGACTTTCCCAACTGGCAAAACAGAGATATCACTTCAGTCCCTGATCTTGTCCTATCTGCAGGTTATGAATTTGAATACTTCTCTAACTGGAGATCAACTGTGGAATTAGAAGGTGGATTATTTTTAGCAATCGTCTGATTGAGCTGGAGCCGCAGTCAGTTGTAAATTAGTCGCTGCCTTTCCTAGGACTACATGCTACAACATTCAGTATCTCTTCAAAAGCCGTAATCTATCAGTCATCTTTGCCAGGAAGACAGAAAAGAGGGAGCAGCTACCATTCAGCCAAGAAAAGACTTCTTAAGATCTTCAGGCTTCTCGCTCAAAGCCTAGAAAGAATGGCAAGGGGAGATGAAGAGGTCTGGAAAGGCACAGCCGCCTTCACACACCAGTGGTGAAGACACTTACAAGCTCGAGTGACCCATCCCTCTGACAGCAGTCATGCTGCAGTGGCATCTTTTACAGAAGAGATCGTAGAAGGCCCAGCGACAGCATACTGCACTGGTTTATTGCTCGCTGGGTTAAAGCACGACTTAGCCTGCCGGTGATTTTCGTCTTTTTTTTTTTTGGCACATTCCAACAAAGGAAGAGGAAAAGGCACATGGAAGAAAGGCTCGGCTCAGAAACTTGCCAACTCTCCTTGACTCACAGGGGTTGCTGGAGACCGAGGATAAACAGCATCTCAGAAAAGCAGGTCTGTGCTGCAGTATGTCCACGTTACTGGCCTCAGCGGGATGTGCTGTGTGCTTTCCACTCCCATCCCCTGCTGACAAGAATCACTTTCAGACTTGAAACCCAACAGTTTCGTCATCTTATTAAATTCCCTGTTCCTGGCTCAGATGTCTCTCACATGCATTAGTTAGATTACATCAACCATGAAGACCTGTCCATGAGCCACACAGGATACAGCTCTAAGGAGGTCACTCAGAGTCTGGAACACCAGCTCTCTGAGTTTCTCCTCCCTTATTCACAGAAGCAGTAATGCGAACTGTGTGACAAGGGATCTGTATATGGTTTGTGGGGTTTTGTGGAAAGGGAAGTAATAGCAAAGCGCTAAGATGCAACTGGCAAACATACCTTCCCTGAGTAGAGCGTCCACCCTGGGGCAGAACCACCCCTGCAGCTTCCTCCTGCAAGCCCCGCACCAGGCACAGCCAGGAAAGACATGCTAAGCCAAACCCATGCACGTCTTGCAAACCAGAGAGCCTAAATACAGCAGCTCCGAGGACTTGAAAAGGCAGCTGACAAGCAGGCAACCAGCAGCATGCCTGCAGGGCATCACGGGCAGACATCACCAAGTCTGTGCAAAGCACCTGTAGTACTGCACAGTAAGAACACGCCGACTGAAAAACTCCCCAGTAGTCACTCAAAGATGGGTAAGATGGACTGAACACGTGTCCCAGCTGACAAGGAGAGCTCAAGTACACAGAGAAAGCAAACAACCATAACAAATGTCTAACAGACACAATGGAAGATCACAGCCAAGAATAAAATGCATGATGTATCTAATTCCCTTTCCATACAAGGAACTGATCCTGACTCAGCCTCCTTGCTCTCAGGCAGCTGGACCACACAATGCTATGCTTGCTTCTTGCCAGGGTATCACTAATGAAGGAAACTGAGTGAGAAATTCTATCTTGAATCAAATGTGTTCAACAGCAGCTGAGCTGGGATCCTTGCCTTGTGGCTGGAGAAGTTGACACCAACACCACTACTGAATAAAAGCCTGGTGCAGATATGAGTGCCTCGGGTCCTCAAAACACCAAACGCTGACCATGGGAGACTCCGATCCTGGGAAGAAGAAAACTACCAAAAGACTACAAAGCATACATCAGACCTGCCCTGCTGCATTTGGCATGTAGGTATATAGAGGAGATGCTTCCACACTTCGCTACGTGCTTCTCTGATGCAGCCTTACTGAGCAGGGGTAAAGCAAGAAGCACTTTGGCAACCCTGGTACAAGGCACAGAGCTCTGGCAGGGCCATCTCCTGCCGCTTTAGACACACAGCTTTGAAGCTGCAGTTCTAGTCTATCACTTGTACATTGCCCCGCTAGAAACAAAGCCACACATTTAAGAGAGTAATCAGATGGATCAGGAAAGGGCAAGGAGTAACAATTTTGAACCTCTTGCCATTTTGAAAATACAGAGCTGCGAATCCCACCTGACCTGCGATTTGCCTGGAGAACATCACAGTGCAATACTCCTACACTCCCAGGAAGGCACATAAAAAGAATCACATCTCTAAAAAGCCTTGGGAGCTGCAGAGCTCCACAGGTGTACCAGAGCAGGACTCTCTCACACACCTGCCAAAGCATGTAGCAGCTTGTATAGAACAACATGGAGACCTTTCAAGCCTTGCAATTTTGCAAGGAAAGCAACTTGGTGAATATTTTTGCAAGATTTGAAAGACTTAACTCCAGCAGTCTCAGTCAGAAGTTATCCTCCCCTGTCAGGTCAGACCCTAGGACGAAGGGTACAAAATAGCTGAACACTGCTGTCACGAGAATCACAGAAACAAGATACACTTCTCATGAAAAGGAACTGCTAAAAGGCAATATATAGAGTTTTCATGCCTAAAAGCAATGAGATATTTCAAGGCTACAGTGTTAACACACCACATAAGAACACTGATGCATTTAGAAGGCTGAAATTTGATCTCATTTTTATTGGCTTCTGCTTTGTTATGCCAAGAGCAAAGTTAAAATCCTCTTCCATCTTCTAATCAAACATGCTACTTTTTTTTTTGTTAACTCCCAAGATCAAGCCAGTCTGACAAGACTCCTGTAATTTTACAAGGGAATTTCTCCTCCCTCCACCCCCTTATGTTATCAAACATTAATTCTGAGAAGAGTCTGCTGCACCGTGCCACGTTAGTTTTGTGAAGAGTCTGCTGCACTGTGCCAGCTCTAAATTAGTAACAATACTTAACCTTTTCCCCTGGGCTCTCAGAACGCCTTGCAAGGGAAGAAGGCCATCCCATGGGCAGAAGAATGATTGGCACAGTCTGATATCCTACAGTGTGGTATCCTGTGGTTGCAGGCTTCGTAAGGGCCACTCACCCACACGAACTATCTTGTGTCTAAAAAAGCGCTACCTCCACGGGCCCTGGCACAGGGTGAGGCTGCAGCTCTAGGTCGTGACATTGCAATTTACACTCCCATCTTCCTGTGACGTGTAAAGTTCCAGCAAATATTTGACATTTAGCCAACAGATTCAGAAGTTACTTGCAGTGTGATTGCGTAAGCCCACTTCCCCTTGGAAAGCAGGCTAAAAAAAATTTTTTTTTTAAATCCAAGAACGTTACAAAAAACATGATACAGAGGACAACTGAGTTGCAGGACACAAGGTACACGTAGGTGAAGTAGCTTAAACCAGAAGAAGCGAGGCCAGAAGCAGCAACAAGACCCAGATTTCCTGTCTCTCACAACAAACCTTTAGCTGCAAGTGAACTTCCTCTTCTTTTTAGAGCTAAGCAGATTGTTTTTTGCTCTTTGCAACAAGACAGGATTTAGTTCAGTATGCATTTATGCTGTTTGGTGTAAGAAAACCCTCTCATCCAGAGATCATTTTCGATGTTAAAGAGCAGCATCTCCTCTGAAAGTCTTCAGTTTACTTGTTTTTTATATATTGTACATACGCTTGCATACACACACTTTACAGAAGCATCTCCAATGTAAACGATCGGTCAGATTGAGCTAGAGACAAAACACTGACAACAACTGTCCTTTCCAGTCCTGGCACTTCCAGTTCAGATTTAGCAGGGAGGCTCTAGATGAAAAGGACCCTGGAAGCTATAATGACAATAATTACATTTAAACGGACAACATTTTGGATGCAGAACTACAAGGGAAACTCACTTCATTTACCAGAAAGAAAGGAAAAACCAAAGCCTACTGTTAACTCCAGAAAAACCCAGCCTGCTCCCCTCCCATGTGTATTTTCCTCTCTGTCATCACCTACGGTAAACTATTACCTAGTGCTCTTCACGTTGCTCTGCTATGTCAGACTTCACCAGACTTATTAAGAACAGAAAAGCCACTGCCAACTTTCACTTTCTATCTATTGTAGCAGAGCTCATCGTGCTGTTAAATGCAAGTCCCTTAAGAGCTGTTTGCTGAAGGAGGCCATGGGAAACAGGCGAGAAGGGGACAAAACCACACTGACACAGGGCAAGAATTTCTTGCTATGATGTGGCCCATGTTATGAAAGTACGGCAGAGCCCTGTATTGCATCACACCCTGTATTTCAATCCATCAATCTTCCCATAAATATATATACACACACAGAAAAACAAATACACAGAAATATGCCACATTTTTCCATTAGCCTTCCTCTTCTGACTGATGCATTCGTAGTTACAAGAGATTATAACAAGGATTGGCCTAGTAGTGAATCACCCTCAATAGCGCACTGCACTTTTACAACTAGAAATAGAGGGATCAGAGAGATTAATCCTCTGTCCTGGATGGCATGAGGAGCCAGTGACAGTGAAAGCAAATATAAATAGGCAGAGAAGGCTCTTTGTCTTGCTACAGCACCCTTTGGTTTCGAAGGAGGCTCTTCCACCAAGAGATGCTTCAAGAGGTCATTATGAATGCAATTTAAAAAAGGCATCCCTTTTGTAAGCCTTGCAGTAATTGGGAGAGGAGGAGCTCCCGCTAATAATCCCCGTGACGTCACCTCCCCTCTCCCAGGAAGGTAAAGGCCGGGTTCAGCCCTGCTGCCAAGAGAAGCACTTAAGGTAGCAAGATTTGAATCATAGAATGGTTCGGATTAGAAGGGACCTTAAAGATCACCAGGGACACCTCCCACTAGAATGCTTCCTCAACATTTAACTGGTGCTATGGAGCAGGTTGTACACAGAAGGCTGTTGCTTCCCGTTCAGTTACTACCACTCAAATGATCCTCCACAGGCAAAATTCACCCAAAAGGCATGTCTCGAAGTCAGTAATCTTCAGAGCTAGGAGTCACGGCAGTACGTGGACACCCACTGCTGTCCCCACGCAAATTCTTGTGTAACGAGAAAGCGTAACTTAAAACTCAACTCCGGTGACAAGAACAGAAGCACGGCCCCACTCCTCAAGCTGCACTGAAGGCACAGAGTTATTAGCAGTAAGTAAGTCTAAGTGACAAATTATTCTGGTCATTAGAATCAGCAGATCAGACCCAGGGGAAGCCTGTCTGTGTATCAAGAAGAGTTGTTTCTTTTCCTACAGATACTCTTCCTTGCAGGCTCAGTGCACACAATAAAGAGGAACTGAAAGGCTTTTTAAGACAAGTATATTTGAGAGGAAGGGAGGCACCAAGGATTTGTATGCCTTTTAAAAATTAGCAACTTTGTCTGTAACCTTGCACCCATTTTTTTCCTTCATTTTTAGCTTGTCACCCTAGATCCTTCTCTATTTTCCTTCCTTCCCTCTGTCTTACCTGGCTGACCCTTTGATTCCAAGAGAAATGTTTCTTGTCCTGTGTCCAGGACATGATAGAAGTCACGATGCCTGCTCAGGGAAGAACAGCTGGGAATATTTTTATTCCTTGTAATGAACCTTGATGGTGTGTAAACACATGATTTTACTGGAGACACGGCCAAACTGGGAGACAAACTCACCCTTTTGTTGTTTTCAGCCACCTGTTAAATGACATTCCTAAATCCAATGCCTGTTTTCCCAAGGAGAAACTCTGGTGCAGTTTTTCATGAGCAGCCTCACCTGCAGATTGGACTGGTGACATGTATTCTGTCCTCCTAATGCCCTCTGAAGGACTCACAGAAACTTTAAGGGGCAGATATCAAGGCATACCTAACTGATACATAGGATTTAACTACCCCAAAATATACAATATTTATATTCTATATTGATACTGGCCACGTATTCTGCAAGGTTTACAACTGGGATCCTTAAATGAGTCTCCAGGGAAAAAGTGCTCATCTAACTAGCTGACTTGGTTTCACCAAACTATGGAAAATCTCAGCCCACAATTTCTAGAATCTTTTAGTATTTTCCACCTATCAGACATACACCTGGCATCAATATTTCCAACACTGTTTTCAGTCGAGTTCAATAAACCATGACATTCTGCCAGGTCTCTGGTTAAATTCAAGATGTGCTACCAAGCTCCCCTACTTGCCTGCAAGTATCAAAGGCGAACTCCAGAGAGGCACCTATTTTAAAAGACAGAAAAGTTGAACAGTAATTTACATATATCTTTCACCTAAAATGGCCCAAACCTGATAACCAGCTGGGGACATAATAAAGGCCAGCCTTCCCCCTGGTCTCTGGGGAAAGAAACTGCAAGTACTAGAAATTGGTTAAGATAGTTAAGATTATCTCTTGCTGTTCGTGAACTGTCTGGCTGTCTGGTGATTAGTTACATTTACGAATAACACTGTTCTTAAAGCATATCTATAATCGCAAAAAGACTGAACTTGCAAGGGCTCTTGTCCATTTACCTACCCCAGAATCAATAAGCACAATGTAATCTGTTATTTGGCTTTTTAATGCTTCACATGAATGTGGTTAGACTCTTTGATAAAAGACCCACAAAAATACTGTGGTAAGCAGTGAAAAAGAATCTGTTTTGGAAACTATGAGTTCTTTGGGCGACTAGTGTTTTCAGTAAAAGCCATACAACAGAACTAGTAAAACTGGCCCTAACTTAGTAAAGAGGGTTTCAAGGACACGGAGCTGTGAAACTTCACTACTAACGAAGCCCAGCCAGCAAGTTTAATGCCAGCTCTGCTGTGCCAAAGCAAGCTGCCACCAGATCTCTGCGGTCAATGCACAAGTCAGCAGAACAGAAGTCACAGGAAACCCTGCACGAGTTCTGCCTTGCTGTGGGAATTCATACAGCGAATCAGATGCGTGGTTTATGTGGTTCACTCGGTTCCTGCAGCAGCCAGATGCAGATGCTCCAGAGAAAGAACTGGAGCGGGCAGTAACTGGACAGCCTGTTCCCCAGGAAGATTTCCCAATACCTTTTGCCCTAAAAGTGAAGTTCTTCCCAGACTTGAAGTTTTCTATTCTTTACAGCCTTCTACGGCTTTGCTATTCATTACCTGTCTGCCACATGCACAGTCCAAGCACAGTGACGTCCAGCGTTCCTGCAAGCTCCTTCCTTCAAAGCCTGTTTATTTTTTAAAGTAGCCCAGCTACAACCTCTTACAGAATACTAGCTAGACACTTCTACAGGGTCCAGAGTTCCTTTTTGGAGGAAGGGAAAAAGGGCAGGACCAGAGCAAAACAAAACAAAAAAATAAGATTAAATAAATAAATAAAAAGAGGACACATCATTTCTGTTTTCATTTTTCCTGGCAAATGGCCATGCTCACTCTATTCTTCACCATTTCTGAAGCTGGCTATCAGTCAGTGACATTAGGGCTGACTGCTTCTGAGGTCTGTGGCAGGAAAGACGCATAGCAGGTGACTCCTTTTCCTTAGACGGCAGAATCAATTCAGGACTTGTAAGAAGAACCTACCGTGCTTTCCTTGAGCGGCATTACTAATGGGAGCTGCCGCACTCCGGCACTGATCTGCCTCCCCCACTAATATTGGTGTTTGGAAAAGCAATAAGGAAATCAGGCTGGCAGAGAAGAGACTTCTGTACATTGCCCAAAGTACGTGTGACAGCCTCAGCAGCTGGGAAGATTGACTCCTTTCACCCTTGAACATGGGAAAGTCGCTTGTCCAAAAGGTTAGACTTAAAGTAACAGAAGTTTTTTAAAAAAAGACATTAAAAAAAAATCTCATCCTGAAATGCAGAAAGTTCAATCAACCTGTTGAATTAATCTATCCTCATAAAACTTAAGACTGGGCAAAAGCAGCCAGGGAAGAGGTGGATTTTCTAGCACTGGAATCATAACTGCCTCGTTTGGACACCTCCACCAATTCTGGCCACATATCCATACACTGAGGCATGAAAAAGGTTGCAGCCTTTCTTGTGGTATGACACTCCAAAAGAGAAAATCCCTCCTTTTCAACTAGTTTACCTCTCTGAGCAAGACTGCTGACTAGGGCTAGCTGAAAGCACAGTTACAACCAAAAAACCCAACACCATTACAACAAATATTCAGTGAATTGTGAATTTTAAGTTCACCTCAGACTGTAACCGAAGTCACATGAAGTCCCCAGCAGAGGGGTAGTTGTTCAGTCTTTGGTAGACCTATCAGTTTCAGCAACTGTAGCAGAATCAAATCCCAGGGAATGTCACTTTCACCGAGCCGCTACAGGGCTCCTCGAGGGAGTCTGGCACCAAGCAGTTTGGGCTACAGCTGAGCAGCTTCCAGCAGCCCTCAGCAGGCATTATCCTGGTGCTGGGCCCAGGACCTTGATGTTTCCAGAAATCCTGGTCCAGAGGCAGATCCAGCAGAACTCTGCATCAGTGGAAATTCATCAGCATTGATAGATTTCAAAGAAAACACCTCCGGATTGATAAATAAGCATTTTTCAAAGAAAACTTTCCTCTGAAAATTTCTGACTAGGGCTGTTATTGGAGCAACCTCAGCCTCATCTGACTCCATTCCAGAACTAATTTCAGCAGGAAAAGTTGATAGAGAGTGCTGCTGCTTCAGCTGAAGTGTTACTGTCAGACCAGCTCTCCTCTTCCACCTCCATCTTCCTTCCTAGATCTCTTTCCACCTCCACTCGAGCTCTACCTAAACTGTCCCTTCTGCGTTTATGTTGCCGGGTTATTCCGCAAACCCGCTGTTCTCAGAGCGCACCAGTCCTCTGCCAAGTGCAGAGCCAAAGCCGTGTGCCCTCTTTGAAAAAAACTGATTTTGCACTGGCACGTTACAATTCCAGCTTTGCTTGCACTTCCAGCGCACTAAAAAGAGAAGTTAAAGTGTTACACTTCAGAACAACTTGAGCATTACTCTATCTGCCAACTAGCTCCAGGAGGCATGAAGGAATTCTGACTATTTCTCAGTCTCCCGTGAAACTTCCTTACGAACACGTTGCGACCAGCGTATCTTGCCTACAGTTTTATCTCCGATGTATCTTCGTTCCACACGGCTAACCGAATGCAAATTCGGGTCCTCCTCCAAACGGGGGACCCAGTGCCCACGCCGTGCCCCCCTCTCCCACCCGGCTGGTCCGCCCCCGCTCTCCCCTTACGGAACGCTAATTCCCCCAGAGCGAGGAGCTGAGGCCGAGCAGACAAAGCGGGCGGGGGTGGGAAAGCCTCTTACCACCGATTTAGGTGCCGTTTCCTCCGCTCCCGCGGAGGGACAGCCCTGAACTCTCCCGAGCGGAGCCTCCGCACCGGCCAACGACGGGAGGCTCCGCCGCAACCCCGGCCCCACGGGGCCGACCCCCGCTGCCCCGGCCGGCTCTCCACGCCACGGCGGCC
>VYZM01014658.1:21175-54883 GCA_013398915.1 Dromas ardeola | reverse complement strand
CCGCACCTCCCACCGGGGACACCCCGCGGGGCCGGGGGGGCTGCGGGCACCTGGGCGAGCGCGGGGGGCCGGGACCGGGCAGGGCCGGCGACTTACCGGGAAGGGTAAGGTGAAAGTCAGCAGCGAAGCGGGCAGTCTGCAGCGGTCCCGGGCACGGCTCTCGGCCTGGCCTCCTCCTGCCACCAACAGTGATGCAAGTGTCGTGTCCGACGGGAGAACGCCTTGCTCTTTAGCAGAATTAGAAGAAAATAGCTGAACTAACTCCGTAAGATGCCGCTTAACTTTTTAAAAAAAAAAAAAATATGTATGCTATAAGCCTGAAGATGGCTTATAGCCACCTTTATAAAGTGTTTTGTGTTAGTTATTCACCTGCATGTATTGATTTATCAGCAGAAGATTATGCAAATGAAAAGGTTCAATGACAAAAAGGATGCTAATCAGTTTACCCCATAGCTATACCTGGGTGCCATAATCTCTGTTTGCTGTTTTACACTTCCCTTTTGCAAGTAGCATACTTTAGTCATTTCTTCCCAAAGAGGAAAATTGGTAATAAAAAAGATCTCCTGAGATATGCTGGAATAGGTTAATTATACTATTGAGGTGAATTATACAGGGGGAAAAAACCCAAAGTGAGAGTTTTACGAAAAAATGCCAAGGGAGAGATTTCCTCTGTCCAGACATGCTGTCCATCCCCCTTGGGAATAAGTGAAAAAGAAGGGGAAGAGGGGCAGCCTCGCAGAACTGTTTCTGTCAGTGCAGCACAGACAAGAAAGCAGATACTATTAAGAGAGAAACCAGAAAAGAAGGAAAGATCGTGACTTGACATGCAAGTTCATTCCCCTAACCTAGTCAAAGTTTTTAATCTCCTGAGTCTACACCTTTTCATATCAATAATTTACGGAACGTCAGAACATAATAATTTACAATAAATTTTACAATGTACAGAACATTTACCCTTGGAGAACAGTGAGAAAAGCATAAAATGGGTAAGGCAACCCATTTTGATGCAGAGTACAACCACCCCCTACAGAAGAATGCCATCTTACAATAGGTTTTCACAGCACCCAGAAGCTGCACTGAATTTCTGTCACTACACGCTAGGGCCCAGCACACCCATGTAGTGAGGGCGGGAGATGCAGCACCCACAGAGTACACTGTGTGTCCTCCTGCGAAGACGTGAGTGTGTTTACAACTCCTGTTTAGTCCTATGTAGACCGAACTTAAAAAAAAGATACTTAGATTGTATCCTCTTACAAGAGAGGGTATGGTAACGTGCATATGTGATGATAATCATCTCCTCTTCATAGTCAGTGTATTGTAACGCTGGCTTGTAAAGAGAATCCGTTTCCATCCTAAGCTGTACTGCTGGCTTACCTTGACGCCACAGGGATATCTCAGAGCCGGCTGTTTTCCTTCTTCATCTTCTCAGTCTGTTTTGTTGTGGGTTTTTAAAATTTTTTTTCAGGCTAGGATTGTATCCCACTGTGGGTACAGCATAGCTCACCACCCAGTACCGTTTGCCAGACTGGGAAAGGGGCCTGGAGACACAACTGGAATAGAGTAGAAATTATACAGAAATACATTTGCACAGAGGGCGGATTTTCCAGGCAAAGCAGAGTAACTAATGATTAGGTCTGAAATGAAGGAAGTCACCATAAGCCACCAGTACAACACCCTTAATTCTCAAGGGGAGCAGAATGCCGAAATTCCTTCGCAGATCTAAGCCTTTCCTGTGTTTTGCAATTATTACTCCACAGTCTTTACATTTTTCCCAGAAAGCTTGTCTAGTATTTTAACATGTGTTACTGTTCTTGAGTTAAAAGTCTCAGCAACAGCCTCCTGAACACAGGACCGCAGAGCTAGGACTAAAGGCTCAATGCCGAAGAGCACCACTGTGGAACATCCTCCCTGCCGTGCCTCACAGTCCTCAATAAAAAATGCAAACCTAAGCCTTTGCAAATGTTCCCCCCCTCCCTCCCCCCAAATTTGCCACTAATTTAAAAATTAGGGAAGAAAGAATAAACTTAAGCTAAAGGCCATTAGTCAAATGGAAATCTTAAGTTCTTCTGGCTAGCTTTGCTGTTCTCAGTCCCACTAGGAGATACAAGGTTTTAAAAAAATCGTGGGAACAGAACATTTCCACTTTGCTAATTGGATACCTCTGGCTCAAAGTTAAGGGAAAACCATAGTTGGGGAATACACGCCTAGAAATGCATGTCACGCTTAGCTGAAGACATTGATGGCTCTCCAGAAAGAGCTGCCCAATGCCCTGCACACAGGATCTGGACCGTCAGCATGCACCTGTGGCCTTTGTAAATACTTGCCATCAACAATTTGTTTAAAGTCACAATACGAGAAGTACCTCTGTGCCCAGGAGACTCCAATTCTCTCCAGAAGCAGCCCAGATCTAGTGTATGGTTATTAAGACTATGCTTTTCAGAACTACTTTTACTTCTTTTAGCAGGAAGATCTGAAAAGTGGTGTGGGGCAGAAATCCCAAATGGTAAAAAATGTGCATTGTACAACCATGCCTTCTTTTTTGTCTTTAGTTATGACAATACATACAGTAGTTCCTATGTGTAAAAGCACAATTTCCCCAGATAATTATACATGGTCTTTTTATTCTATAATATCCGTCTGAGCACCTGCATGTTTCCATAGCAACTCCACAGTACTTCAGGGGATTACTTTAGAATTCCACTGTGGTTTGGGTCTCCAAAGTTATTTAGATTTTCTGGGGAAAATCTGTTTCCAAATATAAACTAAAATTACTGCTGCTATATATTTAATGAGCTATACCAGTCTCCTATGTTATCATCTTAAGAAACCGAAACACTTCCTTGCAGCTTTTTGTACAAAACCATGCAATATTATGTCCCTGTAATTAGAAGAGCCATTACAGGCTCAGGCCTGGGAGCAGCCCCAAATGTCTTGCAGGGGATCATGCTGATGTAAATCCCAAAAATCCACATCCCCAAAAGACCCCTTGCAAAGAACAGGCAGGTGTAAGCACCTTCATGCACTCAAGTACATACATGCTCGCTCATTCATTTCACAGGCATGTATGTGAATCTGTGGCTATTAATTTAAAATGTGGAGAAGCAGATCTCTTAGACTGGATAACAACAACTAAAAGAAAAGGTGAGCCTGATGACTAGGAAGCTTTCAATCCAGACAGTACCCTATGAGGCTGCTGGGAACGCACAAGCCTTCCTCTGCATACGTGCTCGCACGTGTAAACACGACATGCACGCAGACAGGACAGGATGTGCTCCTAAGGCTTTTTCCTTGCTAGTTTTTCTCCAAGTCAGCTCAGTTTCTTTACTTCCTTCCACCTGCATATCCTGGGCTGCGTGTTCCCCCGTCTGTTCACTCTCTCCTCTGCACACTACTGACAGAGACGAAGGGAATTTCTCCAGAAGCTCTCTGACGTTCCCTGAAGGTGAGCCCAGGGTTCACTCCCTCCTGCACTGCTGCTCTGCTGTTTTCTGCCTCTGCTAGGGGAATAAAACAGATTCTGGTAAGAGAAGGAAAAAGAGAAGCATTAGGGGAAGGCGAAAGGAACTGACGTGAATCCAAGAAGAAAGATGGAAGGAAATACAAATAAAGCTTATGTCCTTCCTGACTGATTCTCATTCACACAAAGATGATTTCAGGTTCCAAAAGGAAAAGGAAAAACAAAACAAACAATCCCCCCGCCCCCACTTACCTCTGTAAGGTCTGGAATTCCTTAAAACCTGTTATTAATGTGCTTCACACAGCACTGTTTTTAAAGTCTGCTCTATAGGATGAGTACTTTTTGCCATTCTCTCCCCTGGAACATCAAGAAAACTAGGTGCATCTTTCCTGCCAAGTTTAAGAGGAAAATTATTTGCCGAGATTGTTTCAATAATACAGCAAGTTAATCGTTTTCCTGACTCCCTTTCTCTGCCAGCCCAGAACCTCAATGTTACAACCCGGAATGTTCAGATATGATGCTGAATGAATGAATGTTCTGAAAGATGCTCTTAGTCTGAAAACCATATTCTGCTCCAGCAAATGTCAACAGCTTAGAAGTGAATGAAGGAAATTAGAAGATGTGCGAGAATTGCATGGCAGGCACCTGAAACATGTTACACACTGAACAAGCATCGTACAGTGTTAAAGCACGTACCCTCTGTTTGTGAGACAGGGGAGAAGGAAGTCCAGAAGCGAGGCTACTCATCAAATATATACAGACGACATATCCAGGCAGTGAAAGAAACCATTTTTTTCCCTCACATTATTTGTCTTTGTGAGCCCCACTTTTAGTGACTTGCAAGTGGTGACCCAGCAGAACGCTCTGTTCAAAGTCTGTTTAAGGACGATTAAAATTGTGCAGCTTTAGCCAGAAACGCGCCAGATTTCAAAGCTTCTATCACCAGAGCTCCAAGTAGGTGATTTGCAGACATCTTAAGAAGTGTATTTCCAAGTGCTTGAAATTTATCAAATTTTCTTCAGTCTCAAATGCAGAATATAAATTAGCATTGCGGTAATACATTTTACTAAAACCTGGCCATGGAAAATCACTAAGATGAGATCATTCAAAACTCATCCCTGAAACAGAGTAGCATCCGCCATTAAAGTCTCACTTGGAAAGCAACAGGATAATCAAGCATTCCGCCTGCAAACCAAATTGTAACCTTTCTCCCAGTACAGCGATTGCAAGACCCCTGTACATTGTGCATTTGGCAGACAATGAGTGTAGCCAGCCCTGTATGCAGCAGGTTTAATGTGGCACGGCGTGTGACCAACAGGCAGATGGCTGCACACCCCAGCAGATTTCAGCGAATCTTCACAGTCATCTGAGGGTGCCTTTGAAGACTGACAAGACTGGATACAGCTTTGAATCCATCTCAGAGCCGATAAGCTTTTGCAGTCATAAAGCCTAACCCAGGCCTCCTAAATGCTACCCTCTGTAGAAGCGTTAATAGGGATTTTCTCATTGCTGAGCCTCAAAACTAAGGAAAAGGTTGGAAAATGCAACAAACTGACCTTTTAAGGTAATTTCTCTAGATAAAACTAGTTGTCTAGGTATGGGTGAACTGCTCTAGGGAAATCCAATCAACAATGTTCAGATGCCACACTTGATTAAGGCTTATAGCACTGCAAGTAATTTAGGATCCAGATAAAAGAAAGGAGAAGCCCGTACCTTAGTTCCTTCTTTGTACCCCAGTAAATTTAATGCTTATCAAGGCAGGATATGCACCACTAGAAAAAAGTGAAGCTCAGTGACAAGTGATGCATCTCCAGAGGTCAGGTGGTACTGCAGCTGGGACTACAGCTTACCATTTTCTTCCTCTGTTTTGCAAAAAGCGAAAAAAAAAAAAACCACCTGAAAGTTTCCTCCTCTACTGACCGGAATTCAGAAAAAGGACCTGACCGGTGTGCTGCACTTCCAGGTTTGTTACTCAGGCCATTGAGGAGCATATAGAAAGTTATATTAACTTCCTGCCCCCAAACCCAAATATGCAGAGGAGGGAAGACATTTTCTGAGCCTACCTCTTAGCAGTCTGCAATAAATAGATTGCATGCATCCAACATGCAGATGTGGTGAAGGCGTAAAAATAGGCAGCCTGTTTCTGTGTAACAAAACCCAGACATCATCTTCCTCATAAGCACAGCTATTGTGCTGAAATCAGCTAGATTTTCCCCTTACAGAGCTTTCCTACATTTTCTCCTCATACTCTAACTAATGCTATTTATATCCTGTCCAGAGTACAGACAGTTTAATAATACTAAGCATTTCTATATGACCTCCCTCAGAAGAACCCTGGTTCTATTTTACCAGATATTATTTTAATTCACCATTTTAGAAGCTTCCATTGTAACAGTACCTTGAGCATCTTAAAGCTAAATACACAAGACAGGAAAATGGGAACCAGGGAACTGAAGAAGACAGAAGGATCTCTGAAAGTATATTGCAAAATTAGAGGAGATTCAGAGGACAGCAAACATAATTAAGGCTCTGGAACAGCAAAGACAGTGAATCGCTACCATAAAAAAGATGAGTAAGAGGAGATGTGATACAAACACAGAACATACTGAATATTCAGGAGACACTGTTATCCTTTTCTCATAACACCAGACGAAATTAATTTAAATTACAAATGGTAGGAAATTCCAAAATACAGTGAAAGAAAATGCTTTTCACATTACACATAAATAGAAATAGGTGAGACTGTGAATCTATCAAGATTCAGGAAGAGTTTTAGACCTTTATGGGCCTCCAAATTAATATCGTATTGTACACTGAGACAGCAAGTTCTTCACAATTCAGACCAGTCATTAGCATAAGAAGTAACAGGTTCCTGCACACTTGGTTACAAAATTCTTGCACCTTCTTCTGAAGTGTCTGTTACCACCAACTTTCAGAGACAGATGCTGGACTGGATGGATCTCAAGCTAATCCCATCTATTTTGATGAGTCCAACGTTTCCCCCAAAGCAAACTACCTATGATCACTGGCAAGTTAGACAATGCTAAGAAGAAATCCTGTTGCTCAACTCTTCAGTGTCAAGACCATGTTTAAAACCAAAGATATTTCATGCTACATCTCTGTGTTGTAACTTTACACCAGCCAGCGCAAGTTTTTAGCAAACCACTACCATATCCCAAATATGTCCCATTATGGGTAACAATTCTAGCACTTGACATTAAGTGCAAATTAAATTCATGCAAAATAAATCCAAGTCTACTGTTCAAACAACATCAGTTCAAGTAAAATATAAAGACTGTCTGCACAGTAAGTTCATGGAAAGAAGGAAGAGAAAAAATGTAATAGTCCAATTATTTTTTTTAATCCTATTCGTTAAAAAAAAAAACAACACCACAGAGAAAGACGAGAATGTTTCAAGCCCCCTGATTTTTCCTTTTCGAAAACTTCAGTGCTTTTATTTCCAACTCATTAACCTTCTTAATCACGTACCATGTAAATCATACTATTTTCATTATTAGGTATTAGATGAATTTCTGGTGCTGGGCATAACACTTAATTTCAGCAATAATTCACCATCCAGATGTGATTAGAATACATAATCCTTATGTAGTTACAATACACACACTATATGTATGATATATAGTAATCTGCCCTACTGAAGATTGGATTAAAAAGGATTGAAAACAGCCTTAAAGTGTGGTTTAGGAATAAATTTCTGTTGCTGAAGACTTGTAAAGCTTCTTGAATTGCAAGGCCATAAAGGACAAGTAGTAAGGAGAGGTCAGTTTTGTACACTCCTCACATACCGCTAAATTTATTCTTTCATATCCTCACCCTGTATCCAGAAGAAAGCAATATTTGTCATTCTACAGTATGAAATTACGGGGACAAGTACTATTTTTACTGCATATATAGCATCCAGCGTAATTTAGGTAGCAGACACCTCTGAAATCCATATTTGCAGGGTTAGTGGGCAGGAGTAGAGAAGAGCTCTCTATTGTGCAACACATTAAGATTACCCAATAGTTTACATCATAAAAAACAACATACAATCATGTTTTTGAGGCACACTTCCATTCTTTTCAAAGTTTTTTTTAAAAACGTTGGAATTAGGAAAAGGGAAGGAATCTACCCTATTGCTGACCTCCTCAGACCTGCTCAGGATGGGCTGAATAAGGGTCATGAAGAAATAATCACAGTTTTCCTTACCTGTTTTTCTTTTTAAATCTCATGATTGGATCAAACCGAAACTTTTGCCATTCATAAATGCCTCCGCTGCCCCCTGGTGTCCCCTCTCTGCAGCTTCACACAGAAAACTAAGCTCCACAAGTTCTCTGCCACAAAGTCCCTATGTAAGAGAAAAGTTACGCACAAACTAGTGGACCACACTTCTAGATGCAGTTCTTTTGCAGACTGATGCTTATAATAATTTATGAAAAAGATCTAATTACTAGTCAAGCCTCATTCCAGTAAGATACTGCAGAACAAACAAAACCCACCTCTTACACTGAACACTGCCGGCAGAAATTGCTTCAAATGAGCCAGAGTACCAATAAACTGCACTGAGGACTTACAGTAACTGGGAAATAGCTGGCCTCCTCTTTTATGCAAACTTCTGTAGCTATGCTATTAAATTGCTGCTTATACAAGGTTTGGTTTTTTTCCCTAAAAAACTGTTAATGAAAAAGGCAAAACAATGACGTGAGCTAGAATACTTTCCAAGAAATATGCACACAAGAAACCCAAACATAGTAGCTTATCCATGGACTCACTGATAAAAAAGATGAAGGAGACCAAGACTGATACACAAAAGAGGTGAAAATGTGAAGTCTCCCAGGTGCTGAAAGCGTGTATGTGTGGTAGGGAGAAGGAATGGCTGGAGTAAGCCAAACCTAAGCTATAGACAAAGATAAGGCAAGATGCATGTTGGGTTCTGCAGTTTTCTTAAACAGTGCATTCCTTTTGACATATTTGGTGGCTTTGAAACAACTGCCTTTGAGTCTGTCTAACAAGATGTAGCTAGTGGTCCTAAGAGAAACTGGTTACAATTGGGTTTTTTATTCACGGAATAGCTGCAGGAAGGAACTTGGCTCAAGGAATCAATTCACATGTGGCTGGATGACATGGTTTCATCTTTCAAGAGAGAAATATACAGAAATTCTGGCACATCGCTCTTGAAAGACTGGAAATGCTTTGAAGTACAACTTGTTCTTTAACCACACAACCATCTCAGTGAAACTCTTATCAGACAGAATGATTCATCAGGAAAAATCCTGTAAGATCTCAGAACGTCCAAAGAACTAAAGTAAAGGATCCCTTCTTTAAGCCATGGCTGCAAATTCTAACAAAAAGGGAGTGGTGGATTTCCCTTCAAGAGGAAGAATAAGGCAAGCATCCACTCTACTGTAAACAAAGCAACAGGGGGGAAAAATGACCAGCTTGCTGAAATGCTTTGTCCAAGAAGGTTAGCTGATAAATAAAGGAATCCACGTTTCACTGATTAGGAAATAAAGACAAGCTACGAATATAAAAGAGGTCAAAAGCAGTATCAGCCTAAGCTTCATTAGAAATACATAGTTCTGTCTTCATTTTGTACGTTTGACTGGTTTATCCCAAATCTGCTCTCAGACTGGGGTCTCCACGGACATCTCGTGGCCTTTGTGTAATATGCCATGGTTGAAATGCAACCCTCCTTATCTTTTCAAGCAATTGCTCTTTTCTGGAAAAAGGTTAGAGAAGCATTTCTGATTCGTTATAACATTTTGCTTGCAAAACCTTTGATTTGTGTATTTGCTCAGTGTGTGTAGGGAAAAGAAGCATAAAAACTAACACTGTGAAAAGGAATGTCCCTTTACCTGTGCACAGAGCCACTTGTAACATTAAATAGTACACATAAGTAACCTTTGAAACGCCAAATATAAACTAGTAATTGAAACCAGCTGAAGAGAACAGGAGACCATTTTGGAAAACTTCTACTAATAAAGTGAATAATTACAGTTTTACACATTAAAACCCAAGTGTTACCGCTCACAATATCCCAATGGCTCTAAACACACCTGCTTCACAAGAAACAGCCTAAGTTCATCTTTGTATTAAGCACATCTACTAGTTTTAGACAATAATCTTTAAACAGGACAGTAACTACAGAAAGGAAATCACCTTTTTGCATTCTTTTCCACCCAACACTCCAACCGTTGCAAGCACTGTAAAACCACCTCAATCCACCAGGGTAAGAACTACAGTAATCAGAAGCAGCGCAGACTCACACAACTGTTCCAGAGCTTCACATGGCTGGCCTAGTTACATGAATGTTCTCATGTGAGCAACTGTGTCTCAGTGCTAACATAGATACCAGAGAAAGTGCCAAATGCATTTCAAGATGAACCTGATTTACATAAAAATTGTAAAAACATGACCCAACACAAATCCACAATTTACACCCAGTAGATGGTGTCCCATTATGAAAGTTGGAAGTACTTGAAAAGAAACCAAAGTGCCTAATTCATAATGTGTAAAAAGCTAGAAAGACTTCATTTTGTTTGGTAATATAATGCATTAACAGTTCTAGCCTTGTCTACAACTGAAGATTGTCAGCAAAAGACATGAGAGCAATTACACCCCGGGGACTGCAAACTGAATAGAAATGGGAATTACAAGCAGACAGATTTTCATAATCATGACCTTCTACAGATTTCAGGGAAAGGAAATACTTCGTTCAAGATCCAGAAACACTTCAGACACCTCTATGGTGCTTATCAATTTGACACAAGAATCCTGGAGGTCATTCAACAAGACACCAGCCTGTTATGCCTCACACGTCCTCAAGCATAAAAGCAACATGCAAAAAAGACAGAGAGGTAGAGAAGCACACACCAAAGTCATTGTTAAACTTCCGTTATGTAAATGCTTTATGATACAATCTAATTACATGAACAAATACACAAAAGCTAAACATTTGTCTACAGCAGATGTGTAGCACCACAGACTAATACTCGGAAAACCAAACCATTTAATAGGTAAGTTTACACAGTAAACAGTAATTAATCCATAGCACAGACTAACACAGGATTTGGTAAAACCCATAGCATATAAATTAGCAACTAAAACAGTTAATTACAAATTTAAGTGCTCTTAGGGCTGTACTACTGGTTGAAAATAAGAGTACCTGTAACACAGTACTGGAGACGAGCAAAACCAGAAGAGTTCTGCACAAGAAATGTCTGTATTAGGTATAATCAAAATGAGGTATAACAAAAATTATGAGAAGCTACACACGTGGAAATTAGGTTATCACTACATTGCATTTTCTGAAAAGTATTGTTGTGCACTTCATTATGCATATTTGCAGAAAGGGAGAGTCACAATCGAGATTTGACTCAGAGACTTCCTGCCACACATCTCAGTTACGCAGTCTAACTAAAATCTGAGTACGACCATTCTCATGCACTACAAAATAATTTCCTGACAATTATACTTATGCAAAATCAGGTTAAGTGATGACAACTGATACTATTTTAATTCCACTTCTTACCAAATCTCTACTGAATCTACAGAAAGACCAATACCTCTGCCTTAAGAAAGTTGCTGAGCCACAAATAAGTAATTGCTAGGAAAACACTAGTATGTTTGTCCTGTTCCTTAGGCATCAAATACTGTCCTGTGCTGGAGATGAATTAAAAACTACAGGCACGTTCCTGGTGTCTAGCACTGCTCAGTAACATGTTCTTCATACTAGGTGCAACTTTGTCCACTAAGAAAAACCTAGAGGTCACACACACACAGAACTACCTTTTTATCTTATCACTGCCCAGAAGAATGATTTGGAATTTTTTTTTTTTCTGAGGTCATCACTCTTTGAAAACTCCAAAAGGTTTAAGAAGTTCCAGGTGGACTACATGAAATGGGTTTCCTCCAAGGATGAGAATTTTTGAAGTTACTTCTCTCCCTTTCAGTGATCCTCTTCTTTTTTTGGCCCAACTTTTGATTGACATGCTCATCAGCTGCTACTATTCAATTAGAACGCAGCATAGATCATTTTAATGCCACAACCAACTACGTAGCTGAGGACTCTGGCAAGAAAGGGACCATGACATTCAATTGTCTAGATGCAATGTGAAAGGGTTTCTTTTGTTTTGGTGGTTTGTTGTAGGTTTTTTTGTTAATCTGTTTATACCAGAACACCTCAAGCAACACAAGCTTATAAAAAGATTTCAGGCACAATAAGGGAACGAAAGAGGAAAGGCTTTCAGTAGGTATATTCCTCCAACATCACTTTCTGCAAGTAGCTGCATGCTCGTTAGAGGTGTCTCATGCAATTATTGAGCTGCCTTTGTACAATATCAGCTGGAGGGGAGAAAGGCTGCAGGTTAACATACACCATTTGTTGCACACCTATTTTCCTTTGCCAGTACATCTGTAAGACTTCAGGAGGTTTATTTAAAGCACACAGTGTCGGTCACACTATTCCTAATGAAGTTGCTGGGAATTAAAAAATATCCCCTTTCCCCCTATAACAAAGTCCAACTTTTAATTTAGGAGCGTGCTGTAAGATAGGAAAAGTTATTTTGTGCATTTATAAGAGCATAAACCAGAAATTAAATTTAATATTTATTAGAATTTTTTCCAGTAACAGCATTCAACATCTTAACAAACCAGGTTGTGAAGGCTTAAAAAAAAACTAGGATTACAAAAAAAGTTAAAATAACTTGTTCCTTGTATTTAATGGCAAAGGGGGAGTTTTCTATTTAAAAACAAACTTGTCATATAAACAGTATTATTTTAAGAAAATGTGATTAATATGATATGTAATTTCCAGAATGGATACACAGTGTATGAATACCAATCTGAATGGAACAGAGTGGTGGGGAACACACGACCCCCTTAAAAATCTCAAAGTAGGCTGTCTGAAGAAAGGGGAGGGAGGAGGATCTTTCTAGCGAAATAACTTAGAATTCTGATACCACGCAATGGACAAAAACGCAAGAGTACAGAAGACATTACATGACACCCTCATTACAACACCCCCTTAAGTCTGGTTATACAGTAAATAAAGTTAGTAAAGTGCATCTTTTGAAGACTTGTCTAGTGAAATAGCTTTTCCATATATAAAACACAACACAAGACGTGCAGTAACAGTTAAATCATAGTGTAAGTTTTTAAAAACTAATCTTTAACTTTTCATTCACTAAAGAAGAAAAGTTTTAACTGCAGTAGTGTTCACATTATTCTTCGATAGGATGCATCCTCATGTGCTTTTATTACTTGGCAAATCTTTAAATATGGAGCGTGGCAAAATTATGCAGCTTAAGCAAGTGCTTCTCTCAACTAATACAACTCTTCAATGGCAGAACGGCCACATGCAGCACAACCACGTTAGATTTTGGGAAGCTTTGGTGCACTAACGACGGGATTGGTCTCCTGCAAATACCTTCGCCCTGCACTCTTATAGTCGTAGGTGCAGGTGTGAGTCTCTGCATAGCGATGCGTTGCACAGAAGTTGTTTCCACATCTGAAGAATCAAGAATATTAGAAGTTACAAGCTTTTAGAAGCTTTTAACTCACTGACATGCTGGGAGCCCTTTGGCTTAATCATGTCTTGTTTGTTTGACATAACTGCTTGGATTCTAATCATCCATGACTGAGAACATCAACTGGTGAGATAATCAAAATGACATTTTTGCAACTGAATGCTGCAGTTTTGACCCAACAGTCTCTTCAGCTGGGAAGTTAAACAAGATCAGTACTCCTGGAATCAGCTAGTTAGGATCAAGCACTTATAAATCAAAGCCCATCATTCTTATTTTATTTTATTTCTTTTTAAAGACCTCACACAACATCAGTTGGTAGAATTCAGACGACAAAACCACAGAACTAAAATAGCAGCATCAGGTGAAATGCACATAATGCCTTCCAATTCAAAAACACCACATCATCCAGACCACCAAGAACAGATGTTTAGTTCAGCATAACTTCTGCCTGGCATAAACTCAAATTAGTTACTTGAGATTAATAAATACTGATTTAGTCAGCTGTAAAGACGTCAGACAAAGTAACTATAAGGAATGTGACTTCCTGTATGACTGGATAAGGGTGCATCTTTCCAGTATCAATTGCCATTTCAATGAGTTAAGATGACGATTTTTGCCTTCAAACTTGACAGCTCAAGAGCTAAGACTCCTTACAGGAGAAAAGCATACGCTGGATGTTGTATCTGACCTGAACAAGAGCTTTAAGTGGAGACTGATATTATTGTCCTTGATTATTTGATAAAGTTGCTACTTTAAAACACTAACATCATTCAAAATCAGAATTCTCTTGAAATGGATTAGGCATTACTCATCCAATTTACTGTCTCACTATTAGACTATAATCTTCAATTTATCTATCTATCTATCTGGGTTCGTAACAGACTCTGCAGCGGTTCCTGAGGCTTTGTGTGCCTGGTAATAAACAAGCTTTTCTTTGGTTCTTGGTCCCGTAAGCACCAGTTCTCTCATACGACCATATTCTCTATTTGGCTCATGCTCCATTCTAGCAAAAGGTCATATCATTGCTCCTTTTGAAACTAGAACGAATGCTATTCTTGGAGACATGTGATTCCCCCCCTTTTTCTGTGCTTCATTTTTAACCTTAAGCAAGCTGCTTGGTTACTTCTAGAAGATCTTGCAGCTATTTGCTCAGCAGGAAAAGTGTGCTGTGTCCAAAACTGTTTCAAAATCAAAGACTGAAGAGTCAGTAAGGAGTCACCCTGGAACACAATTCTCCACTGGCAGAAGTCTTGTTCATTTTGCTGTTGATTGGCATGAACCAAGATCAGCTTCAAATGTAGCCCTCACAGTGCAGCAGTTCCCAACCTTGACTAGCTCACGGGAAATGATACTGAGAAAAGAGTATCTTGTGGGAAACAATACTTTGAGAACTAAGGTCAACAGAGAAAGGGGTGGTGTGGTGTTTTTTTTTTAAACTTTGCAGTGATCACCACCAGGCGCCAGGTCTCATTGTGCTGTCTCCAAGTCATGATCTGGGGGACCAGCACTCTGGTGTTCTGCTTTTGAGATGCTCTAGATGCTAAAAGGTGGCTGAAGTCTCACAAGAAACAGTACACATGTAAAATCAAAAAGTTGCCAAATATAAATTCATATAAATTCAAACTGTGCACATGTGTTGTAATAGGGCCAAATCTGAGAGAGATTTTTCTGAAAAAATTTAACAAAGCCAGTTTTTCCTCAAGTTGTTAACAATATAATTGTTGTTAAGAAACTTTGCAGAACATAAATCTGTAGCAAGTTCACCCTGCACCAGTATAAAATGTCATCGTTCTTATTCTGTAATCATGTTCTTTATTTCCTGATATCTTGGCTTTCTGATACCTTGCATTTCTTGATTTTCCTGGAAGAACATACACCTCAACAGCAGAACAGGTACAACATTCTTGAATTTTAATTCCTGGAATTTTGCTGAACTGAGAATTGCAATTTTTTTGAAGTTTGCCTTTTGATTTGCTATGCTTAAAGAATACCATGCAGCATAGAAACCTTTTGATTAACCCAGCCATCAATTTTAAACAACAGCTGGTTATATGCTCAGCCTACCTGCACTCATAGCTGGTTGCCAATCCAGTTTTCTTGCCACAAAGAAAGCAATGCTTTGTAATTTTCTTTTTTGCTTGAATTGAGCCATTCACAGGTGGAAGACGGGTTGCTTCACCTGCTTTCAGAGGTAGAAAGACAGCAAAGACATTTTATTTTTACTTTTTCCTGATCACAAACTAATGTTAAATGTTATATTTTGAAACTCGTATTCATTTTGCATTCCTTAGGATACTTCTGGTGGGAAGCCCAAAGCCTAAATAGAGAGGGGAAAAAAACCCCAAAGCCAAAACAGAAAACAAACCTCAAGCCTATGAATACCTTTGGAAGAGGAAGCACAATGCAGGACTTAGACCCATTATTTTAAACACCTTTTAAAAGTTCACATAAGCAAGAAGTTACAGAAAAACATCAAGAAACACATCTCCTAATGGTTTTCCCAAATGCAAAATGAAAACACATAATGTGATTCGGAAAGCACTGCACACAATGGCTTTCCAAAGAATCAATGGGGCATTCAAGTACCTAGCATCTAGTATATTCAGTAACTAATAACTCAAGTTTGGATAAGAGATACTGCAACATTTTAAAATCTTGCTGGTACTCCATAATTGCAAGAGAAGTACATTGTTAGACTACAGGGCTCTATTTAGCTATATGGTTTCATAAGAAATAAATTCTTCGTCCACAAATTGCTTATGTGTATTTACGATACGCTAGAACAGTGAAAGTCAGCAATGCATCCTCTCAAACAGTCTTTCAGCGCTTCTACCGCTATGTTGTCAGGATGCTCCCAAAAAGCGACCTCCTGAGTTTAGAGGTGTTTTTTTTGTCCAGCGCACCCTTCAATCCCAACAGCCATTCCTCAGCTGAGATACAGCAGGCTACATTCAGCAGTAACACCAGGCAGTCACTACACATCACAGTCACCACTACCAACCAGTGTTATCCCATTGCTATCTAGCATGGAAAATTCCAGGCAATCTTTGTCCACGCTATCAGTTTCATGATCTAAAAGCATACTATTTCAGGAGCATCAGTTAGCCCAGTTTGTGGGATAGAGCTTGAAGACAGCCCTCACTGTGGGCTATACTTAAACAGAAAAAACAATACACCTGTCCTCACATTTATAGTCCCTACAGCAAATACATTTAAATGAAGGCCTTGTCTAACAAACTGAACCTGTCCTTTGGCCAGTTATACACCAGATCATTACCAGCCACCTCTCTTGAGAGAGTCTGCATGATATGACAACACCAACTTAGTCTTTCCTGTGTCTGGAACCTTTCAGAAAATACACTTTTGTGTGACATAAGATACACCCAAGGAGTGTCATCATCTTAATTCTACCCAAAATTATGCAGATGATAGTAGGCTTCCCCATCATGCAGACGTATTAGGGTATCACCTCTTTATCATGGAGTAGGTAAGGACAGACCTGTTTATTAATTGACTGCCAATTCAAAGCTGCATGTCCAGTTGTGAAATGAAGGTACAATCCACTATTTTAGCAGCTTTTGCTCTCACCTCATTACAATTACATCATTTTTCCTGTTGTTGCTGCTATTTGAAGATCTATCTTCCAGCTCATTCTCTATACCTAGATCTTAAGATCCTGGAATACATACTTTTCCTAAGGTCATACAGAAAGAAAAGAAAACCTGCAAACTGCAAGTCGAACATGTGAAGAAGAAAAGTTGATTGTGCTGAGAATCTTTAGCTCACTGTCTTAAGAGTTTTAGAAGTATTAGTCTAGATGGTTCCATTTCTCCCAAGAGAACTAATCACATAAGAAATTAATATTTAGGCACAACACATCCATTTTCAGTAGATGTCAAGAATCAAGCGCTCCACAGTTACCAAGAATATGGTAGAAAGAATAATGCCCATTACAAAAAATAGAGAAAAATCTGCACGATATCAGTAATCTTCAGCATCCATGCCCTTACTGCTTCCTCCTCACTTTTCTTTTGCCAAATCCTTCTGGCTCAGGCTGTAGTCCTAAAGACAATGCTACTGATAAATTTTGCTCCGATTTTAGTACACTCAGAAGTATTCATGGAACTGACTTTTTGGAAACTTCAGAGCAGGAAGTCACGTTTCTGTCTACAGATGACATGCAGGATTCATTAAGTATTAAAAAAAAGCTAGTAAAGAGTCACAGTTTTGTCTGCCTAAGATCTAGATGACATCTGTATGTTAAAGAATTACTTAAAATATTAAAAGTTATACCATGCTATAGAAGTGTAACACAGCAAGGACTTTGAAAGACATCTGCCTTCCAAAGATGTATGATTCTTGTCCTCTATATATGTGATATATCAGGAAAGATTAAAGAGTCAGCTTCAATGACTATTTAAGTCACATTACTTACCTACTCTTTTCCCTACAGCTGCAATACTTCCATTCATTCCAAGCCCATGCGCAGACTAAAAAAAAAAATTTCCACAAGGAAATTACTAGCAGATGGAAATTAAGTGAAAAGTTAGGCAGTCTCTTATCAGCTTATTTGAAATCAATGTTGTATCAATCAATGTCCAAGAAGACTTCTGTACAAAACATTAAAATTCTGCAATACTCAAATACTCAAAAATGACTATTTAATAGTCTCCCCATACTTCACAACACACCAAAACAACAAAGTACATTAAAAATCTGAAGCTAGGCACATATGGTGCCAGTCACAGGGCAAACTTTGGAATAAAAGACAATTAGTGAGCATCAAACGCCAGATGACACTTCAAAAACAGACACTCATTCTATCATTACAATAACTAATAATTTTAGTTGTGAACTGAACAGCCACTTTAATTTTTATGAAAAATTATTTCTAGGACCTATTTAGATAAACAGGCAGTTAAGATACCAACAGGAATTTAGAGAACAGTTTAAGACTATCAGGGATTTAAGTACACCTCCCCCCTCCCCATCTGCCTTCCCTGAAAAAACAGACACACACGTGAAAGCACAGTTTTCATAATGCCAGTACCAGAAAAGACAGGAAAACTTCAATTTCTTTGGAAGCATTAGTACTCACTAGAATATATTCAGCAGCTTCATTTGGAGGGGCAGTTTTCCTAAAGCTTTCTTCCTGAAAATGCTGAAGGTTTGTAGGTAGTGCAATACCAGAAGTCCGAAACCTGCCTGTCCCACAGGAACTTTCCCTGTTTGCGCTTCGGGCCAGCGAAGCCAAAAATCCTAAATTACTTACAGAACTCACAGGTTCTTTGGATGCCTTGTTAGCCACATCTGTGATGTCCCTAGCCTCTGCTTTAGAAATTACATCAGGTCTTTTGCCAAGTGACTCTACTTTCACGCCATGAAATCTAGTAGTCCTAGAAAAAGAGGAGTCTGCTATACTACGGACTTCCAACGATCGAAGCACGTTTGGGGGGGCTGTAGATCTCAAGTTACCAGCCTCAAAGCATTTGGGTTGTGTTTGTGGTTTCAGAGAACTGTGACGTGCCACTTGCGTTGAATACCGAAGAGGTGACAAAAGCAGATTTTTCTGCGGACTTAATTCACGAGTACTGAGAAGACCAGCCCCCATCGCTGCAGTGCTCAGCACTTTGCTAATCGGTTTTCTATGCTGCTCTACAACCTTAGATTCTTCATGTCCGTCAGACAGTTCAAGTTCTGGGTTCACCTTTCCTGTGTCATATATCTCACTACACTGTTCAGTGGTGCTTGCTTCTGTTAACAAAGCAAAAGCATCTGTTTCAGGTAAAAGTTTTTCTTCAGTTCCATATAGTTCTACATTTGTTAGATTCGGAAACAAAACAGCATCCTCCTCAGTTGTTGGGGTCACATTTTCAGATGCTTTTTCTGAATTTGCAGGGAGGGATGAAACAGGAGTCAGAATGCTATTTGTAGGTAGTTTTGCATTTTCTAGCTCGACACGAGATATTTTCGGTGGTAATCTGATGCTACTAATTGACTGAGACCAAGAGTTGCTCTGCCAAGTGTCATCTTCCTTAAGAAAGTCATTAGTTGTGGATGGCATTGTTCTACCAGCAGTGGCCAAAGTAGCCAATGCTGAAAGTGCATTTTGGGAAGACTCTGAGGGATATGAATTCCCAGGAGGAGGTAGGCAGGACTGTCCGATATGGGGGAGCACTCTTAAAAAGCGGTGACGAGCAGCAGCCACTGACCCACTAGATGGTCGAGGAGCCATTGGAGGACGAGGTTTCACTTTCACAGTTTTCTTAGGCTATTAAAAAAACCAAAAACCCACATAGAACAACAATTAGTATTTGAATTATGGTTGCATTCGAAGACCTGACAGAGACCATATTCCCAGAAATTCAGACAGTGTAAGGACAGAAAGGCCCAATTAATTTTTTCTACTCCCTCATCTGTTACTAGCCATCAAGAATTTACCTAAATATCTGAATAATAAAATCAAAGATTATAATCAGAGAAGGCTTTTTAGTAAATAGGCCACATGTCAGAGGAATAGAAAAGGGAAGCCAGAATGACATCGGTTATCCAGAAGAGATTAGGATCTCAAACAAGATGAGCAATGAAAGAAAGCGTATCATCTTCATTTTACATCTAGGTAACCTACACAGACATGAACACCAATGTAATGGTTTCTCTTCTAGGTAATCTCATTCTTGAATTTAACTTTATAGACTTTTCAGTTACAGTATTTCTAATGAAGTTTCATTGAAGACAAACATTGATTTTTACCAGAGCAGTACTGCAGACCAATGCTACTTAAAGTATCGTAAGAAAAAACAAAAAAAAAAACCCAAACCAAAACCCCACACATCCAAAAAAAAACCCAAAAAAGCCACACAAATAAATCCAGGACCACCAGTGAATTCTTTGATTGTGGACAGGTAGATCCAAGTAAAGCCAATGCCCCACAGCAGAACATTTATACAATAGCATTTACTTTAACAACAGATAAGACATCATCTACCCTTGATCACTTCGACAGCAAAGTGCCTGACCTGCTTTTTAGAAAAACCAGTGCTAAGGAAGTACAAGCCATTCTACAATAAAAAATTGAAATCACAATTTCACCTTTTTACTCAGATTCATGTTCTCCATCTTTGCCTTGAGTAGTTTCATTTTATTCATAGTAATTGAATTCTCAATAATCTGTTGTCCAGAAGGTGATGCCTCTGTCTCATCTTCATCATCAGCATATAAGTTATAAACTGAACCACCACTGAAAATAAAAAAAAGTTTGTGTTCACCCTCTAATCAAGTAATTTAATTATGTTTTCAATGTATTCTCACAACTAGAAAGTCATATCCGTAGTTGATCTGTTGACAAAGCATTATGTAAAACTGTACGCAAAGACATTTCAAGTCCGTTTATTTTAGCACATAAGCATTCTTTATTAGATGCTAAAGCAAAGTGATGATGCTGAAATCATAACATAGCCACGCTTCTGGGAAGTTGTTATACTATATACAGTTGGTTCACACTCACTATATATTTTCCCCACAGAGGGAATATCCAGTTCCACAAATGTCTCCTGAAGGTATGGCCAAAGCTGTTAACTGTGTGACTCAGACAACAAGCTGATCAGTTTTCCAATTAACCAGACACTGGCATGGAAGGAAAGTCCAAATTTCTATCCATCCTGAGGGGTGTTCTCACCATAAATGGAAATGGAGGGGTCACCCATGTGGATGTGATATTCTATTTCTCCTTTTCAAAATAAAAAAAAAATAAAAAAGGGTCAGTTTATGTTTCCAAAGAGTCTCACATTTGGAAAAAAATAAACAGATTAGAATTGCTAGGCCCAAGACAAAATATTTTAACTTAGTAGTCACTGGAAATTTACAGCATCACATTGCCTTTTTTCATTCTGTATTCTAAGAGAATGCAAAACCTCAATGTTTTAAAGTTAATATTTGACTTGTTTTTCCTATGAAGCATTAATCACCAACACACATCCAACATTTGACAGTGAAATGAAAGAACCGTTAGGAGTGTCCAATTCATTACAAATTGATGCATTTTCAACACTGTGTACAGTACATTTTAAAGAGTGTTTTAATTCTTCCATTAGGCTGTCAGCATCCAGAAATCATAACAATCAGGCAATTCCCCTGTGTTCCTGTAAATGTCTTGGTAGATTTAACTAAAGATTGTACTCTCCAAAAGAGATCAAGGAAGAACTAAAGGTCATGAGAAAGTCAGTATAAAAAAAAAAATTGTCACTAATTAGAGCTGGCATCTTACCTGATTCTTGGAAATATTGTGCTGCCCTTAGTCAAGAGCCAGTATTTTTGCACTGACTCTCCAAATCCATTTCCTAAAATGTAGCCAAATTCCAAAGGCAGCACAGCTGGGAGGCAGATCTTTAAGAGCAAGGTGGCAGCAAATTCAAAGCAAGAGTCAGCAAAATAGTTCAGTGATTTCTTACCAAAAACTGAACAGCTTCATATGGGGACAGTCAGCATACATATTACATACCTCTCATGGTAAAGATTCAACACTAAAGAATCATTTCAGAATTTTAACTCTGCAAAGACTTAAGTCACCAATTCAAAACACTTATTTGAACTTCCCTTCCTTCAAGGTAAAGATAAAAGGAAAAGTGATGTGCCTTATGTTTGATTGTTTGTTGTTGTGGGTTTGGGGTTTTTTTTAATGCAAAAATAATTGTTATAATTTTTCTTGAATTTTTCTGGCCAAATAGGAGCCAAAAACACTAAAAAAACCCCCCAGAAAAGTAACAAAAGTATTTATTTGCTTTAACGTGATTGTAAAATTATAGAAGGAAGCTTTGTTCTTGATGATACTTTCGGCCCATTTTCCAATGAGTGTCAACATTCCTGAGATCTTGATTGTAAAATGCAGGCCTCAAAACCCATCAGTAACTTGTTGAAACACTTTTGATACCAGTGCCTGCCAGTCCTCTATCACAACTTCAACAACTTTCTTTTAATCCAGAGACAATAATCACTGTAAGTATTTACATCTTGTCAAGTTTTAATCATTAACTTATCCACAGATAAAATAAAATGATCTGGAGAACTGTAAAACAAAACCCAAACCAATGTCTCATTTCTAAATTGCAGTCACTAAATTCTGTTCCACACATAAGCAATGTGAGAAAAGCTGATAAACAAGTGTCAAAATGCTCAGTCACCAGTATACCCACGCATATAAACACATTTAACCGCCAGAGTGGAAAGCCCTAGTATTCAGAGTCATTCATAGGACATTTTCATCTGATCTTTATAGAGGAAGGCTATTTGTTTCCATTCTCTCCTCCCTTTGCTACACTTTCCATTTCCCGTAAGGTCTGACCCGCCATAATAATAAATTCAAACATTAAGATTTCTTCTCCACCCACCAAATTACTGTCTGCCTTAGTAGAAAAGCTAATAAATGAACTCCCATAGAAAGCACAGAGGAAGAGAAACAGCTTGAGCTGAATGTTTTCAGCTCAGGTGGCTTCCAACCTAACTGGATCGTTTAACCAGTGAGAGCACATTTCTTAATAATAATGTATTTGACTTTTATACATGCTGTTGTGCTTTGGAAGGCTTACCAAGATGCCTTGCCAAAGTCAAAAGAGTGTGGTTTATTCCTCCGGTTTGCTACATTTAGACAATCTCAAGTAAATTACTATGTAATCTATACACTAGAATTACCTAATTGACAAGTCCTAAGAATTTCAGACAATGATCCATGTTAGTTTTAAATGGGAAAAAAAAAAAATCATCACACACACACAAGAATTTGAACACGTAGGGAGATACCATGCATCACGTTATCCTGAAAAAACGAAGTTCAAGCTCCTTCTGACAACTTCTTGCATCAACTCACAGTATAGCAACTACAGTCGTAGCTCTTTGGATAGGTTTGGGTTTTCTTCCGATTTAAATAGTAAAAGTGAACAATTTGGTAACATGCAGGGTATCAGTAAGAACAGGAATTACATCTGTCTGCTCATCTTTTCAGATGCGTATCTAGGCCAATGCAGCAGCAAGGTTCTCAGTCCTTACTGATGATGGTGGGTTTTGCCCATTTCAGATCTACACACAATACCATGTCACCATTTACTGAAAAAGAGTGCAGACAAAATCACAGATCTGAAATATTTGTACCTTTCCTCTTCTTTCCATCTAGTAATTGTATATCAAACACTAGCTCCCTCTACTCTGTATAACTATATGGGAATTCAACCTTGATATGCCATTCGGCCTGTAGTTTTTAAGTAGAGATCTCTTAAAAGTTTCTAAGAATAATATCACTCTGAACTCACTGAATCACACTGAATATAAACCCAGTACAAAGCTCTCGCTTTCACTTTGCAAACAAGAACAAGGATAGTTACTTAAAACAGTGCAAGCCTCACAGAAAACGCAGCTAGTCCCCAGAATACGGACTCCTTTCCCTACAGTTGTACAAATATTACGTTCTTCAGGGGATAAAAAAAACCAACTCAAAAGCTGCAGTATGAAGATAGAATCAAATAATTTTTAATAGATACTATAAATTTTGATAGCTTTAGGAAAAAGACTAGTAATCTGTTTATTAAAATGCAGTAGCTTAAGTGACATACTTGCTCTTGTGACAGTAACAGTACTTTGATTCTGTTATAGTGACTGAGACAAGTTTGGTAGCTCAACAGGTATCTGAAGCCTAATTATGTCGAAAGGCTAGCTCTATTGGTAATTATTTCAGCATACTTAAAAAAAAAAAACACACACCAAAACCAGACAAAACACCACAAAACAAAACAAAAACCTCACCCAGAACAAAGCAAAAAAAAAAAAACACAACAAAAACCAACCCCCAAATCCCACAGTTTCTCAGGATTTTGCACTGTCAATCTACTATCTTCCTGACTAATCATTTAGTCAAATCATAGCCATATGAGAAAGAAAGTTTTACACTGTGAACAGAGAAGTGTTTATAAAACCAAACAAATGCCTTAAGATGGAAGAGAAAGTACGAAACAAAAGTGTTTAATATCTTCATTGACAAATTGACTCTTCTGTGAAATGTTCCCTTTTAGAAAGGGGTGTTGAGAATCGCCTCAAGCAGGAGATCAGCTTTATCTCTCTCTATTGACACACACAGTGACAGATGACTGTCAGCATGACCACTTACCACAAAGTACCACTGTATTGTTAGGCCACCCAGCTGCAGCATTTTAGTAGCCCTTAAGGCAATAATACTGAAATATTCCAGATACTCTTTTCACAAGTCAACAAAGCTGAAAATTATATAGCATCCCCCTTTTGAAGAATAATATAAAGATTAAAACCAACTTTACCTCAAAGATTCAGATAATGGCGTTAAAGTGCCATCTCCCCGATCTACCACACGGAAAAAATTCAACTGATCTCCTTCTCGATATACTAAGAAGGTAACTTGTTTGTTGGATGGCCCTTTTTCCCAGATCTCGTCTCTACTGGGATCCATATATTCAGCCATTTCCCTGATAGGGTCTTCCACAGGAACTAGAAAGAGAAAAAACAGAATAAAACCAAATTATTATTATTATTGTTGTTTTGATCACCTTTGAGAGCTCAGCTCATTTTAAAATGGGAATTCCCAACCTAGAAGATACGCTGAGTGTCTTCCAAGTTAAAATTATCAAGGGGATTTCTCCAGAGAGGCTGCGGAGTCCCCTTCTCTGGAAATATTGAAAACCCGCCTGGATGCGTTCCTGTCCAACCTGCTCTAGGTGAACCGGCTTTGGCAGGGGGGTTGGACTAGATGATCTCCAAAGGTACCTTCCAACACCTACCATTCTGTGATTTTCATTCCTCTATGCACGATCCACATCACCAAGTTTATCATCAGACTGAACCAATACCCGATTCTTACTAATCAGATTTTAAAAACTATTTATATAATGACATTACAGTATAATTTTTTTCTGCAGGTGAAGAATTTCTTATTTTAAGACTTGATGATTGTATACATAGAATCATCCAGGTTGGAAGGGACCTTTAAGATCATCAAGTCCAACCATCAACCTAACACTGCCAAAACCACCACTAAACCATGTTGCTAAGCACCACGTCTACCTGTCTTTTAAATACCTCCAGGGATGGCGATTCCCCCACTTCCCTGGGCAGCCTGTTCCAACATTTGATAACCCTTTCAGCAAAGAAATTTTTCCTAATATCCATCCTAAACCTCCCCTGCATACAAAGATACTTGTTAAACTAAGGGTAAAAAAAAAAAAAGAAAAGAATGGTGTACGTGGTCTTCTAAGGAAGAAAAGATGCAAAAACCACATACCTCTTCTAGTATTAATAGGTCCACCTCGCATAGCCAGAACTAACTTCAGAGTGCAGCCTTCTGAAATGCTGTAAGTAACAACAAATAATTTTTTGTAGCATTCTCTATTGCTTATGCTAACAATAATTTAGAAACATTCCTTGCAATTTTATTCTATACTTACTTATAATCATTCAAACAATAGTCATCCTTCAGCTCCATATTATTCCAAATTAAGTGCTGCTGAGAGACAGGAATACCTAAACAAAACAAACAAAGAGTATTAAAATCTGATGTTGGTGGGAGGGCTTTTGGGGAGTTTTGCTTTCTGAAGAATGTGGGGATAACAGAGGAGAGGTGAGAAAGAGGATCACAGGAGAAAGAAAGGAAGCAGGACAAGGACAGGCTCTTGAACAGCCTTCAGTCATGATATCCAACCTCCCACATAGATATTAAGAACAAAGTTAAGGTTTTCAGCAGGCTTGTGGTCACACTCGTAATTCAATCTTTTGGGTCAACAAGGGATCTGTAGAAGTATTCAATTGTTTCAAGCTTGTTGAATACTTGCACTTTTCCAGTCATCAGATGAGGGAGGTTTTTTTCCTGTTACCTGTACCTCAGAGCTTTATGTCTACTGACAGGAAAAACAGGATAAAACTTCTAACTACAGAACTGCTGAATAATCTAATCACAGACTGATATTCCGTATTACTCACAGTAAAGACAAGGTCACATTAAGGTAACTGGTGGCAGCTCTACTACAGTGGTGACAAATGTGTGTGTTTTTATCACTGCTTGGTTTGGAACCTGAAAGTTCACATGTAAAATACAGTACCACAGCAGTTAGTCAAACTTTGCACTACAAATGCTTTTTATTTTGTTGTGGGTGTTCTTTTAGGCCATCAGAACATTTTATTAGTTATATCCAGTAATACTGATTTTCAACTCAAGTTCTGGAACAGATTTGGCTAACCATTTTTTGTTAAAAGGAAGTAAGCATACTGGCTATTTGTTCCTTATTAAAAATCCATATTCTACACGATTAACTTTGTTTCTTTTTGCCTGCCTAGTCAACTCATTTAGATAGAGATGTAATACACATTAAAGATAATAAGCATAAGCTGGTACAACCTGAGGTCTTCACGCATTTTTAGTAGAATGCTGCCACTTTCCAAATTTTGGCTAGAGTACAAACCAGGACAGTTATGAAAGGATGAGACAACTTGGATCATCAAAAAAATGAAAAAAAATAATTAAGGCTAACAGGAAGATGAATAGCTGTATTTTTTTGCCTTTGGAAAAAAAAAAAATCTTCCCTACAGCATCAAAAAGAAGTACTGTTGTTCTATTTGTCTCCTGAAATCAAGGTAGTTAAGATCTTGCTGTGCATTCCTGACAAATTGTAATTAAAATGAAAATCTACAGAGGCCAACAACTACTTTTTCAAAAAGGTCAAAACACTACTCCTCAGACTAAGAAGCAAAAGCTCCAGAAAGTTATATTAAAGTAACCTTATCTTATACTTTTATTCATTGCATGTTCAGATACTTAAAAGGAGACACAAGTAGCAATGCTACACAGTAAGACTTCCCAAAATGCATCTGGCGAGAGGGTAACAAAAAGGTCAGAGTCTTCCAGGTGGCTTCCAAAAACATCTCAGTGTCCCAAGGCTTGCAAGAGTGCATAGCAAGCTGTGGCAAAAGGTCAGTTAAGTAGCCCCTTCCTAGCTGGAGGGGCACAAAGCTGCCAGCACCCATCAACCAGCAAGGAAGAAAAGGGAACCAGATTCTGATGAAAATTCAAGCAGATTCAACAGGCAAGAAGGATACCTGCTAAGTGGACATCCCTGTGGACATCCCTGTGCAGAAGAGGGCATGCACTTCGGAGGAACTGTCATTGTTATTATTTAAGTTTTAGAGAAGATGACATTTCCCTTTTCCTACCACAGCTCACATCTAGAGCTTCTCTTTTATGAGCAACCAACACAACTTTACTTCACTTGGACGGCATTTAATGTGAATCTTGTATCCTCTGTAGAACACAAGACATTTATGAGGAGAATATGTTCATATAGTAGACTAACATAATTGCTACTACACTGCCAGCTATTTAATAACTGGTTATTGGTTATGTTTCAAGTCTGCAGCATAAGCAAAACAAGAGCGAGCTGGCAAGAGCTAGTGAGTCTACAGTGAAGTTCTTTTCTGTGTTGTTTTGCAGTCTTCTGATCACAAACAGTCATTACTGCCTGCATTTGTTATGGTTTCAGCAGCCTCCAAGGAGCAATTTCCAATTACTTTGATAAACTGAGTGAGTATTTGTTAAAAAGGCTGGCTTGCAACTGTCAGTACTGCAGTGAAACATGTTTTTGTTCATCTAACAATGACAATATATATATTTTTGATTAAATGAATAGATGAAGAGACTGTACTTTGCTGTAATGGGAAATAGACAAGTCTTTATTACTAATTCCCTTTTATGCTGCTTTCTAAGAATTCTGTATTTATACACAGAGGAAACGGTATGTGCTTTATAGGTTCAGGTGCAAGAATATATGCATCAGCTGTCCCTTTTCTGGATTACACTAAGGTTTTCTTGAGGAGACATTTGCACATGGGATCAGCACGTAAAATTGGCCACAATAATAAGAACTGCAATAGAACCATACACTATCCCACCTCCCTAAGCAGCATGTGACTGTATCACTGGCCTGCTCTATATCGGTATGGAGAAGAGAGGAAAGTAGGGCAATAAGCTACATCTCAATGCTGAAATGGAAGTGGGCTAGCCAGGTAATGCTATAGGAGGACAGAAGAGTCTTCAGACACTCTATTGAAATGGCTGCAGATGTGCTGACAATCTGACCTACTAAATGGGCTGCGGGAGGCGAGAAGTAGGCACTCTATCCTGTCTCCGAATCAGCGTATCAGATACTCCCTGAAGCTTCACTTCCGTACTCTTCTTTCCGACATGCTAAGTAGGCTCACCAGAGAAACTGATGTGGTCAAGTCTGACCCAGAAAAAAAACCCTGTCAATTTCAGAACAAATTTGATTTTATGTTGTGGACGGAAGGTTACTATGTTTAAAACCACCACAAACATTCTAAAGTCAAAGTTCAAACAGTGTACTTACCTTTCAGACAAGGTTGAAATTGATGGAGAGTTTCTTCAACGTTTAGTTTTTGTTCCTGCTTACAGAGAGGCTGGGCTGACAGTCTTATTTTCCCCCTCAGACTAGCTACACTTGGGAAGAGGTGCAAAGGTCTGCAACTAACAGCAGAAGGACCGTTTTCGTAACTGTCAAACCCCCTCAGCTTTCATTTGCATGATAGTAAGCTACGGTGGTGTAGATGGTGGTCAGTACTGACCTACTCTTCATTATCCTAGAGGCTGAGAGAGAGGAGACTGTAACAGCAGCGAGACACCAGTAACTGAACACAGGCCCACAAAATTTCCTGACAAAGGTGGCCTTATTTACACCTTCCAGATGCTGCTCTAACCTTCTGATCTGGGCACAGGCTTGCATTTGCAGGAATGTTTCCCCAGCTCTGACAAGGCATAAGCTTAAAAAAAGGCTCATGAACTTCTAGTGTCTATCAGCACAGTAAACAGGGAAATGACAAAGCAAACAAAGAACAGAGAGGAAAAAAAGCAGGCAGAAGAAAGATTGGTTCTGTTAAAAACTCTTTCACTTACTCCAGTCCTGACAGGAGCATAGCTATTTTCTCTAACGCAAGTAGTAATAAATACCATTATGACATTGACATACTCTGAATGCACAGAATATTGAAAGAAATACAACATCCAGAAGTCTGCTTGGTATGCATCCCATTCCTTTCACTTAAGGTGAAGCTGCTGTACACAGGCAGCAAAATAATGACAGCAAAAAGACCAAAGAAAAATAACAACTCATGATGAATTGAGAGTTAACACACATACAACAAGATTATTGTTGCATCTGTCATTCCCTGCTGAACACAAGCATTCAAAATTAAAATGTACTCTGAAAGCTAGTTCTGTTTTTCCCCTTTACAATAATACAAGAACAAGTGAGCACTTAAATTGTCATCTAAAAAGGTAGATGTTTCCACATACACAGATGATAAAATTCAGTTGCAAACAGGCACTGAACAAACCATGACTGAGTTTTTCTTATTTTAAAGATAGCTATGTAAGTGAAGGCCTTAACGCTCCATACTGTAGAATGCAAATTAATTCCTGCAAGTTAATCATAACAATAATGATGATGATAATAATAATAATACCACCAACACCAAATCCCAAACCTCACCTTCTCCCTTGAGACTCAATTCTATCTTACCGAACAAACAGGTTTACAAGTATTATGAATGGCTCTTTAATAGATGAAAGAATTAACCATTACTAGGAACACACTATCTGAATGTCCCTTCTATAAAATTCAATAAAATAATTGCTGTTTCCAAATGAGGAATGCTAAACTTTGCCCAGCCCAGCGGCTACAATGACTAGCGCAACAAAGGAAACAAGAAGAGATATTTTCAGCTAAAAAAAAAAAAAAATTGCTATTTCCTCTTTCAATGAAATACAGCTGTTTTAAGTACCATTCATGTGTTAAAGCTCAGTCTTTCGTGTCACCTTGACACTCAGGCACCATCCTATCCATGTCCATCAACACATGATCTTGCTTTCAAATACAAATAATCAACAACAAGTAAAACCAATGGAGTAGGCAGCACTGGTGGCAACACTACGCTGCGCTGCTGTCTGTGTGTATTCTAGCTTTTATGCCACCAGTAGAAACAAAGGGAGCTATTTCTTCTCCAGTGTACCATTTTAAAAGGCTCATCGGTGAATCTGAGACTAGATATGATCTACCTTGGTGGCTCCAAATTCAACATTATAACAAATCTAAATTTTCTTATATCGTGTTCTTATTTTGCATGGAACATATTTGAGGACAAATGCCTGGATCTGATCCAAACACACATCAGATCTGCTTTAACTTCAATTTACAAGTAGATGCGCACTGAAATTTCAGATGCTTTAGAACCCATTAACAAATTTTTACCCATATTCTTTACAGACTAAAATCAACTGGAAACAGAAAGCTGGAGATGTGAAGCTTGCTCTTAGTGAGGTACTAACATCTACTACAGCTGTCTAACATAAGATCATTGAACAGGCACCAAGAACGACAAACAGCATCAGAAGCATACAAAATTCTTAACACGCCATCCATATTATCCTTTCTTATTACAGTGCAGAGAGTCTACAGCTATTGATATCCCAATTGTTGACAAAGATGAATTCATCTTGATTTAGTTTTATTATTAGCCTCTTACAATTACATTGGTGACATCTGAAAAAATTTGTGAACTTCTGATATGATTCTAGGTTTTGATCTTGGAGATGTCAGGTCTCAGATCACCTTCCCAAAACTTGTCTTTTTGTATGCTTACATACCATCATCCTCACCACCCTGACGAGCCCATGGAGACAATACGCATACTAGGGACCCTGTACAGTCACACAGCAGCGTAGGAGGCATTCTCCAGACAGATGCACAGCTTAAATGAAAGAGGTTCATATCCCATGAAAGCTGACACAATACAATGACAAAAAGTGAAAACCCGTAGCAGAAAAAGGAACAGGTGTAAGCTTTCTGCTTCCCATACTAAATCATAACTGCAAAATTACTTTAGGATTTTTGCTCCACCTGGGTAATTCATTGCTTGAACTTGTGCACAATAATAGGAACTTTGTCACTGAAAAGTTGTTAATTATTTTTACGTGCAATAGCAATCCTAAATGCAATGTAAGATTAATTTGTCATTGTGTGCCTGTTCCCTTCACACATAGCCGATCAATCTGTTTTCACTCTGCACCCCCATAAATCATATTAATCAGATCTTTTAACTGTGGAGTATCAAGGTATTTCAACTAACTTCTAAAATTAAATTATAAGCACCAGTAAACTCTTATCTTCCATGTTTTAATGAAATTTACTTCTTAATTATTAACTCTATACGGCAGGCACCTAAGCCATTAATTATCCTATCATCCTATGAACTACAACATGTGAACAAAATTCTGAATAAGCAATATTATAACTTTATTACCAAGCTGTTCTTCTAATAAGAAATTATGAAATTTTTATAAGCTAGGCATACCCAGCCAACAGTAATAAGCTGTAGGTATAATTCAGTACGTCTATTCGCAATCTCTCATTTTAGACTGTAAGAAATTCAAATTCCTCTTCCTCACATCTCCCACTGGTCTCTTCATGCATCCTTTGAAGTTTACTCCTTCATCTATTCTGTCCAGATAACCTGCCTTCTCCTGTACTCTATTGCCTATGCTCCCTTTCAATTCACTCTTAGCATTCCATCACATATCTGCTTGCATCTCTCCTACACCTATATTGAGCCACAGAGAGGAAATACCCTTTCCTTTTCTTGTTTCACCTCTAGCCTCCAGGAGCATTTCAACACGTTCTCTTTCTCTGACTTGTGATTAATTACAGTTCTGTCCACAGGAAACAAAAGCATATCCACACTGCTGCACTACTGTAGCTGCACTCATGTAAACTCCAGTTATCTGCATGGTGGAGCTTCTACTATATGACCTTACTAGCAAAAAGTCACCTCTATTGTTGCAATGCTTCTGTGTTTAAAGGCTTGTGGCCAGCTACCTTTTTTTTCCATCTGTTAGTGCAGATTTCCAATAGGAAGAGAAGAATATCTTAGATTCAAGTCTAAAGCATGGTATTACATCTCCCAGAGGGTTCCACACAGACAGAAGCATGAAAAACATGTACAGGTATACTGGGGAAAGAGAGGATCCCTTTTTTTAACATTAGCAACTCCAGTACTCTCAGCTTGTGCAGCTACACAGTTCTTTAATGTTTCCAAAGTGAGAAAGAGATGCAATGCTGCAAAGTAGCTAAAGTATGTATACATACATATTTCAAATCACATTCTTTCATACAGGTTCATTCTCATGGCAGAGTGAAAGAGGTGAGAGAGGACTAACGTACCTCTTTCCTCCTTGCATTAGCACCAGGACTGGCCTTATAACTTAAAGGAGGTTTTCACTTTGCAAGATGTGCCAAGTTCATCACTTTAAGACAAAGCATTGCTCAGCCAGACCTTTAGCAGCAAAAGCTCACTCACCCAAACAAAAATTAAATCAGTAACTTCAAGCTGCCTTTGGGGTTTGCCTGCACTGCAGTTGCTCTTGTGACTGCAGCATCGTAAACAAACCATATACTGACTAACCTAAGAAGTAACAGCCATAGCACCTGGTTTAAAGTATACTCAGACAGCTGCAATATAGATACTGCAAGACTCAAGTTTATAACCTTGCTAGTTAACAAACAACTTATGTCAGAGAATCCTTTCAACACCAAAAATACTGTATCCCACGTAATATCAAAACAATTAATGATTTACCATGGACTTTTAAGATTTGTCTTAATAACGATATACAAAAAAAAAAAAAACACAAACAAGAAAAGAAAAGAAGACCAAGAATACCAATCCCAGTGAAGCCTAAGCCATGAACTGATACGAAAAGGAAAGACCGGAAAAACAACTCAATTCCAATTAAACCTAAGCCATAAACCGAGTGTTTAGCTTATATGTATTACTGAACAAGTAATTTAATTATCTGGTTTGATTTTAGCAATTATAATGTGTAAAATAAGACCTCCTAAATTGATAAAGTTTACACTGAAATAAGAGAGAATAGTACCTTCCAGTCTTTGAATTTTAGCTTTCACAGAAATAACTGTTTCAAAGGGGGAAACTCGCAGTTCAAAGCATGTTCCTGTAAGCGTTTCAATGAAGAGCTCCATAGTTTCATAAAAAGGAAGCTTGTAGTGAAACGGTCCCATATTATCTTCATTGAAAAAAGGAGGCTCTTTCTTGTTGGCCATTACAAAGGATTTACAACTTCTTTGTAAGAAGATCTGTCAGGAAACTACATTCCACTTCTAGCCAAGTCAGCTTTGAGGACAGGCGTGGTGCATTGCTGTTCATGTTTGGAATTTTTCACCTACAAAGCAAACAAGCACAGTTCTAACAGCATCTGAACGTAGCTGTTAAAGAGAATTTCAATTTATTTTTGATTAACAATAAAATAGCTATTAAGAAGCAATAAATTAGTATCTAGGTCGCACAACAGACAACCACAAACAATATTAGGAATAGCACAGTTTCAGGACTCTAGCTTCAGTCAGCATTCCAGGTCCTACCTACTACCTTTGCGGTTTTATTCTGTTTTCACCAGCGACACGACAACCCGACCTGCGATAGTAACGCCCAAAGCCTCCTGACGAGGGCTGAGCCCTCCGCGGGGTCAGAGCTGAGGAAGAACTCCAGAGAGACACGGAAACAGGGGCTGCGCCGGGCTCAGGGAAGGTGGCGGCAGCTCTATCGTCCCGTCCCGCCCCCCCCCCGCGCTGCAGG
>VYZM01014658.1:6231-20494 GCA_013398915.1 Dromas ardeola | reverse complement strand
CCCCCCCCGCTAACAACGGCGGTCACGTGACACCCGCCCGGGAAGCCGCGGGGGCTCCTGGGAGTTGTAGTTTAACGGGGCTGATGGCGGCACGGTGACATCCCGGGGTGGGGTGAGGGGGGGGAGGCTGAGGAGGCGGCGGCGCCAGCGGCTCGCCCCGGTCCTAGCATTGGCCTTTCCTCGGGGAAAACGTGCAAAAACATGATTTATACTTCAAACTCGGGGCTTCCTACATCATTTATACCTCAAACTCAGGGATTCCTAACCCACGCTAGCGCAGCGCCGGCTCCAGTGGGAGCACCGGGGGGATGAGGCCCTGTCCGGGACAGGGGCCTGGGGCAGCCCCGGCTGCGGGGAGAGGAGCGCTGCCATCGGACACCTTTAGCCAAGGTCAGTGCTCGGCTCCGCTTGCGATTCAATGGAAGGCGGCCAGGCCGGTCTCCAAGAGCGGCTCTTCCCTCAGACGATCACAGCCTTCCGGCAAAATACTAGAGAAAACAAGCTTCGCTTATTAGGAGGTGCTAATTACATTAACCGCTTTACTTTCCATTTAGGTTTTAAATTATGCAAGACCTACCCTGACTCTTGTCAGCTGCTAGGTTTCAGGCCCAGTTACAACACTCAGAACAAAATCCTGTGTTTTTGCAGGTATGGGGGCCCTCTGACAAAAAGCGCTGAGCAAGTCTTGGCTGCTCTAACACTGAGTCTCCCAGAAGATGATGCCATTGTCTACAAAATTTGAAAAAAAAAAAAAAACCACAACAAAAAAACGCAACCCAACAAACAAACAAACAAAAACCCAGACAGACCAAGCCCCAAAACTCACTTAAAGCCACCACTCAGATCAAGCCCTCCCAAAAGCGAAGTGCCTGGACCAAGATTTGCAGTCTGTCAGGGGGAGTTAACTGAGGAACCACACAGTTTAATAAGGGCAAGAGACTCTCCCTGTGCCAGTTAAGAAATTCTGGAGGGGGGGAAAGGTTTTGATCTATATCATAGTGCAAGTTTCTATCAAGAGCTTTTCTCTAATGTGAAAGCACAGTTAAGTTTAAGAAACACTTCAAGGCATGAGCTTTTTCTTTTTCCTTCTCCTGCAGCTTTTGGCCCCCAGGGTTCTTGGCTTGTGAACAGCACTCTTTGCAATGATAATAGAAGTTATTAATGTGAAGGGCCAAGAAGAAAGGAAGATGCAGAAAAGAAATAGAAGAATTCACCATCTTTTTCCTCTCTCCCCAAGTACGTCTTTGAAGCCCTTCTAAGCACAGAAGAAGGGAGTAAAGAGGCAGGCCAAACCACGTATGAGGCATATGCAGCAGATGCAATGCCTATAAATAAAGTGCAAGCGCTCTCGCTGTAGACACCCATTTGCAAATAGCTCCCACACTCTTCTCCAAGCTGCTACTCACAACTTACCCCCCACTTAAAATGAATCATTGCCAGGCCCACCTATGGCACAAATCAATAGGCAATGTTTCTTCTTTATCCCTTCCAACCTTTCCTTCTGCTTTACACTCATTAGTGCTAGATGCTTTGGCTACAGTATTTGCTGTGCCTGATAAAGTAAATCCAACTTGAGAAACAAGAAACTGAAGCAGATGTCTCAGAACAAGGGCTTCAGTGAACGTGGGAATTGCTCTCAAAGAAGTCCTCTCAGTGCACGCTTTAAACTCACAGAGACCACAACAGTCTTAAGATCTGAAGATAAAGTACATCACTATCATAAAAAAAAACCAGCGCATCTGGTTTTAAAGTCAGAATTGCAGCAGTCACTGGTTAAAATAAGAGAAATATTTGATCCTTCTGCATTTATGCATTTACTATGCTTGTATGCATGCAGGAGAGCAAGTGTCTACCATTGGGCATGAAGCATGGTTAATGGCATCAGTTTCAGAAGAGCAATCTAGAAAATACAGGCCGCAAGAAGGTTAAGCCAAATGCATCAGACAGTTAAAGAGATTCCACAAAATAGCTACCTCCTATAAACAGCCTACAATGTGTTACAGATGAGAGAGTAAAGGAGACAGAAAGCGTTTGTGCGTAACAGCGTCTCTGCACTAAGGGGTGCGCATTGGCTGGTTAACCTGGAAGTGACCAACCATGCTCAGTAGTGATGGACTTCTTGGAAAGCGTTATTTGCAAAACTTTGGCAAATCCAGGCAGGAGAAAAATCTCATTTAGCGTCTTACAACTTGAAGAGAAGACAATGTTATGTTTCTGTTGTTTTCATGGGGCACTAGGTGCTCGTCTGTAACACACACTTTCTGGCAGAGAAGTTTTAACCATTGTATTTTTATAGATCACATTAGCTGCCAATACAAAATACCTTAACTCTATCTGGCGTCGAGTCCTGCACTTAGATTTGTTAACTGCTTTACATAAGAGGAGAAGCTGTACCTGATAACAGAACCCAGCCTTACCCTAACATAAGCTCAGTAGATTGGCAGCTGACCCAGACAAGGCATGGTAGTGGTTTTGGTTTTTTTCAAGTCATGATGCAGATGTCCTTAGCAAGTGATAAAGAGGAAAGTAAGACATACAGACAGATCTGGTTTAACAGACTCCATTTACTAGTTATCAATTATTTTCTCTATAGATCTGTTCAATAAAACAAACTATACTTCGTATAATAGATTACTTCATTGCAGGTATTGCACAGGCTATATTCATTTGGGCACCATGGAAACAATATAGCAGGAGGTTACTGTCTTTTTGTAAAAATATATAATTTAGCACAATTAGACCCAGCAAGAGAATACTAACCATTTAAAATGGGTAATCTCATTTAAATATCCACGGCCATCTCATTTCAGCTTTACTGGATTAGAGAATCCAGAGTATTAGTACTGGATAGGGCATAAGGAAGGCTTCATCTCTGCAACACACTCGCCTTGGCTACTGGCCTCCAAAGGCATTCAGTGGGTCATCAAATGTGCTCAGTGTCTTGCTTTCAGATTTTGCTTCTGAGGTTGCTTGGGAAGATCTGCTTTTGGGAGTGGGAATCTTGACTTGGCTGCTAGAGAAGATATCATCTAAAGGAAAAAAAAAAGAAAAAAGAAAGATTTTAATGTGAAGTGACTGCCAAACAGAAGTAACATTGTACATAAAAGTCTCCAGCACACAGCAGTGACTGCCAGGGACATTCTGTAATAAACAAATGCTTTCCTGCTGCTTGTGATTCTAGATGCATTTGTAAGGACATACGTGGGAGCTGTTCACTGTAAGTCAAATTAAGAGTATTTTTTCTTCTCAGTAGAGCAGTATAATACTTGCATTTTATAACATGTTCAAGCTCTCATAAGCAATTGAGGAGTACTAATAAATTACGCCTCCACAATAAATTCCATCGTGCAAGTGCCAGATAACATCCCTCTTATCTAGAACATTAGCATCTGAGGAACCTGAGAGATCGTTGCCAAAGAAAATCAGAAGAGGAAAAGATGGTACTTGCTAGCGACTACTGTTGCGACATCCACTAGCCATACAAGAGTCTTTAACCTACAGCACAATAAGAACATGGCATAAATCACTTGAGAACAGAGCACAGCTAAGACACAAGAAGGCAGACAGCTACAACCACCATCCTGCTGAATATTCAAAAAGTTCATCTACATTTCTGAATCAAGATCTCCCACCACCTTCCTCAATACAAGCATTTCTGTTATGAATAACTAGGACCACAAAGTGGAAAAATACCATGTTGCTATTAAGATAGAGTTCTTTCCTGAAGGGTAACAACATGTAGAAACACACCTGGATACCCTGTGCCAGCAGCAGAGCTCACAGACCTGCAGTTTGTGCTGTGGCTAGTGCTGTTCGTGTTTAGGACTGTGCTCGTGGAAAGAGATGGAGCTGCTACCATACACACGCTGAAATGTTGCCCTGAGGTTTCCTGGGCACATACAACAGAGATCTCTCCATATACACTAAGGTTTTAAATGTAGGATACTCAGATTACGCAGTTGGACTATGAGGGGATAAAAAAAAAATTTACAAGACAGATATGTGGATCACTAGTGATTCACAAGGCCAGTATAAGTAGCACATAACTGATTTTCAATCCCTATTAAGAAAACACAGGTCTTACACAAAGCCATTTACTGGTCCGGAGCATAAAAACTAGTATTTCTGCCATGTATCCTAACCTTAGGCAGAAGCCAAGCATGGAGTAGCCTGTCACAATGTGCTTGCCTTTCTCTTCTCGCCACACGTGCCTTCTACTGTGCTGATCATAGGGATTACACGGGAATAATCCAAAACAGCATTTCAGCACAAGAGCAGTTTAGAAAGGCAGTAAAACAGAGTAATCCCCTACTGGCATCACTCCAAAGCAAGAAGCTATCACATGGATTAGGTTCAGAGCAGAGGGAAAGTACAGTTAGTGCCATCAGCTGTAACGGTATCACTCCCATTTTATGACAAGGCTTAAGGAATAAGAAAGTTTTGGCTGTGGAAAACAATATTTGTCAATACACAAGAAAGGTCAGTCACCATTTTGCAGGCTCTCCCAGACAGGCAGAGGTGATAATCAAGGTGTTTAAGTCACCAGCCGTAAGGTCACTGAGGAGGCTAGGAGGATAAAGACCCGAGAGTTTTTCTAATACTGCCACCACAAGCCTAACACAAATGTAGTAAATAGTGACTAGAAGCTGTGGTAGGACAAAAAAGGAAAGCAGCTTGCAGCCTCCGCCCCCCACCCCGCCCTCAAAACTGCACCCACTTACTGTTTTATTTGTAGCAGAAAGGATCCCCTAAGGCAACAATATACAGCCCTGATAAAGTGCTACCATGATGACTTAAGCCAACTCTTAACCTGAGGCATAGGCAAGTGCCAGTTCTACCACTCTGCTGCCAGCAGGGCATCCTCACCTTCAAGCATCTTCCCTACACTTCTGCTGGTGTTCTGTAGCTCCATGGCTTTGGGCACAAAGTAGCTGCGTACCTATGGCTGCACCACAAAACAGTCAATACTCAAGAGGAAGAGGAAGTCTATCAGATACAGGGTGCTGCAGATGCTATAGGTATCAAGATCAGATGTGATATCAAACAACAAGCTGTAGCACCAGAGTAGGTATCAAACACGGAAGTGCAAACGACAGGTTCTGTTGTGGCTAATTTTCCAAGATACTTTCAAGTGGGACTCTATGACCGTTTTTTTCAACATGAGGTCTGGATTTTTGTGCTGAAGTATTTGGAAGGGAAATTCTTTCATTTGCTATAGGCTACCTGAAAAAATGTAAATGATAAAATAAGATATTTTAATCATCCAATACATATTTCAAATACCTTGCCTGCAAACACTGAAGTCTTATTTTTTTTATATCCATTGAGAAGGTTTTGAAATCTCAAGATGTTCATTCTCTGGCAAGTTTTCTAACACATTTACAGACTTCAGCCAGGTCATTCCATGAGGCTGGAATGCTTAACAGCACTCCAAGCAAAACAGTGGTAAGTCAGATTCAGTTTGAATAGGTTAGAAGAATGAAGACTGACAAGAATCAAAGCTAGAGAAGGGAAATTTTTTGTCTTAGAGGAAAAGAAATACAAGCAAACCCAAAGAGGAGCTACAGAAGCTCTATGAAGAGTCTGAGAACAAACAGACACAGTCGAAGATCAAATGACTTTTGATACCTCCACTGATGGAGAACAAAAAGGGAGCATGCTTTGCATCACTTTAAATTACTATATGCTGCTTTTTAAACAAATGATACAGGGCAAACTTTTGCTCTCAGGTGTAGTATTTGGAAATTGTTCTGGGTGTACATGGATGTAAACAAAATCTTACGGGCTCCAAGGTAGTCAACGCTACAGCGAAGGTGGGGTGGGAAGAGATGCTAACTTCTTCATATCAGTGACTCATCTGAAAGTATGATAAAAAAAGCCATGCAAACTGAAACAGAGAATGTATCTCTTGGAGCTGTAACAACATGAGATTAGTCTCTTACTCCAGACAAGAGAAATTTTCTAATTCCCACAGGTGAGAAAATCCCTACAGGAATTAAACTATTCCTTCTCTCAGAAGAATTTTATGCACGCTTCCAAACCATTTAAATGCTGTGCTAGTCCTACAAATCTAGGAAGTTCTCATCCAACATTAAAATCCAAAGATGAACAGAGATTTCAGAGCAGTTGAAAATTTAAAAGAAAGCAAAGGGTTTTAAGACATCTCTGATGAACACAACTCAGGACAACATTATGAGATTAGCAGCAAGACATTAGACACTTACCCATATCATCATCAAATATGGATTTTTGTTCCACCTTTTTCTTGGTCTTCTTTTCTTTTGGTTTTACGGTGAGATCCGCAAAAATATCAATGTTATCGTCAAACAGGTTAGTCTCTGGCATTTTCTCTTTTGCTTTGTTCATTGGTTTAATTGCCTCAGTAGCGAATATATCATCCTTGAAGCAAAGCATAGAGAGATCATCAATACACAACACACTTCAAGAGAATAGTAAAATTATTTGTACACAGCAGCTGAGACCTTTAGAAGACTGACAGCCTTGGTCTTCTCAAAGCCAAGAAGTTTGAGTCCCTTCTCCCCATGGAGGACTTGGCAGAAGTGCCTTAGTGTGGGATTGTGCACAGGTCAAGTACAGCACACAGAGGCTTGTATCAGCTGCCCAACCTGCCAACTTTATTTCTTTTTTAAAAGAGTTATTTGAGCTGCTGTGCCTTGAACAGAAAGCTGATAGGTAAGAACCAAATACTTTATTACTCTGAGAAAGGTCATAATCATGTATGTTGTCACAGCCCATTCAGTAACATGCCTGCTCTGTGTTAAGGCTCCACCTTTTAATCCACTCTTGCTACTAAGGGGGTGAATATCCAAAGAAAGTGTTTGTATTGCCCAGTAGCAAAGCATGATTGACAGTTTACTTCACTACCCGTCCTGCACACCCCATCCTACTCAGCAGCCTCCATCAAGCCTGTGCCGAAGCAGAGGGGTCTGCATAAGGCCCTGGGGATCAAAAAGGCCAAGGTGGCAGGCTCAACCGTTACCTCAAAGATATCTTGGGCAGTAGGGTCAACAGCTTGCCGGACAGCAGATTTCAACTCCTTTTTTCCAGTTTTCTGACAGGTGAAGAGAGAGTCTTCCTCTTCCTCCAAAAAAGGTATAGGGCTGCTTTTTGTTGAAGATTTTTGCTGTGCAGGCTGGAAGAGGTCATTGCTGTCCTGATCACCCAGAACAGACAGATCAGGCTTTTTCTCCCTGCCCTTGATGGGTTTGTTAGCCACACTATCTGGCATTCCCTCCTTTAATTTTGATTGTGCAGCTGGTCTGGATGTTGAGCCACTTGCAAAAAGGTCTTCCGATTCAAAGAGATCATCCCCTTGGTCTGTGGATTCTGGAGGAAGGAGTTTGTTTGTCCCAGCAGACAAAACACTGCCATGAGCTGGTAGCGACAAGCCAGAGAGAAAACCGTTTTCCTTGGACTCTGCTTCAGTAGCAGGAGGCTCCTTTATGTTCACTATTGCTGGCATTGGCTTTGGTAGAGAGAGTTGTGATTCTTTAGCACTGTCCACCTCCTCACTCTCTTCAGACTCTTGGGCAGCTAGACGGCGGGCCATTCTGCTAGGAGGTCTTCGTTTTCCTGTAACCTTGATCCTGGTCTGCAAGAAAGGAGTAAAAGCAGAGCAGGGTTACATAGAAGGAAAAAAACAACCACATTTCACAGAAAACAGGTTAGGATTCCTGTTAGGTTTCCTTGTAGCACTTTGTCCGCCTTCACAACACTGCAATTAACATGCATTACCCATTTCATACTAGCACACAAACTGAATTAACTACAGGTTCTGCTCACAGCTCTGATTTACTTAACTTAAACATCTACATGTACATTTAAACAAATGCTTCGATGGGAATCTTGAAAAAGGAATGCTGAGCCGACATTGATTTAGGTTATAGGGAGCAGCAGCAGGAACCATTCATCATCAGCTCAGCATCATCCATTCTCCCCATTTTTCAGAAAGGGGAAAGATGGACAAGTGGGACATTCAGGCTTGGAGAAGTTTGCAGCAAGGTTTGGAAAAATAACCCAGGACTTTTAATTTGCTGCTCTTTGGTCATTCCACAGCAGGTGGAATTGGGGCACAAAAGCAACAGCACTCACAAGTAGAGAGTCACAACACACATCGGCAAGGCACTCTGTCCCCTTGGCTTTAGGTAATACCTTAGTCAGTCTGACAGCTTGCTAATCCAGGGGCTTCTGCAGTGCAGTTAGTCTGTCCAAGTCATGACTAATTATGTTTTCCATTTAATTTTATTTTATGCATAGCCTGCTGCAGTTCATTCCTCTGCTTGCTTTTAAAGAAGCCCCCCTGCAAGTTTCCATTATAGCCTCTACCATATCCCACATGGACAGGAGTATTCACAGAGGTAGGAAACAGATCATTACAACTGCCTTTTCCTTTTTTTTTTTTTAACTGCTGTGTTGGAGTAGAAGGACAATGTGGATGGATACATTGTAACACCGCTTAAAGGAGCCATGTGCTTTCATTATGAATCACAAGAATCATTGTAGAAGCACATGGGCCTTCAGAGTGTGGGGATTTATTAATCAGAGCATGGCTGAAAAATGGGAAAATTATGATGGAAGGGAGATGCACTTGAAAAAAATCGGAATGCTGCGTAGGTTGCTTTGTTCCAGCCTTTGGAAAAAAGTTTATTTGGCTGCATATATCTACATCTTTAACTCAAACTTGAAAGGTTCAAACAGCAACGAAAAGCCAAAATTAAAACATGTAACCTGAGCCACAAAAAACATTCACTGTATAGTTACTGAGATGCTTCTCAGATTACTTCTGTAAACAAACATGCATCATCACTGTGCTACCTTTTCCATTCAAAGTTGACCAGCTACAAAGTTGAGCAGCTACAGGAGCTCTATTCTTTTGCAAGCCTATCTATTTAAAAGTATCGTGATAGAGGGTTTAGTCTGTTGTACAGGACATACTGCCATTGGAAACAACTATGCCTACATGCTAATGCATAAGTCTGATGTACAATGATGTACAAGCTTCAAGACCATTTCACACAAAGTGGTCATGTCAGCCATTGTGGTGACAGCTGCTGCATCTTCCCAAGTCGTCTCTGCTGCTCATCTCGTAATGAACAGCTTCAGCAGCATTAAAGAAAGAAAGAATCAAGGTTAAGATCCTAAGTTATGTTATTCAAATTGCTGCTCTCAGAAAAGCCAAGAGACTTATGAAATCATAAGCACCTAGACCAAATCTTAACTACATGGTTCAAGCTGCTTTTTTTAAAGAACCACTAAATCTTTAGTTAGAATATGACTTTTGCAGTCCATGAAGTAACAGGTATGAATAAAAAACAAGTGAGTCAGGAGGCAGAGATCTGCCATGTCAAATGCTGTAACACATTTTGGTTTGGTTTTGTGTGGGTTTTTTTCTTTAAAAACAAAATTTTTGTCTGAAAAAGAATTGGGAGTGACAGTTCGGGGCAACATGACATTTTTATCCACAGAGGAGATAAAGGTCAGCCTACAGCAGTGATGTGGTCTTGATATATTGCCACAGCAGCTATCCATAAAGTATCTTATAGTTAGCCTAGAGAGATGCCTTTTTGATGATTTTCAGGTTGGCGTCTCCTGGGACAGAACAAGATGTTATGCTACAGGGAAAACCACTGTATTTGGGAAATGTACACATATACCTTAAAAAGGCACAGAATTAGGCATATGCATAAGCCCCTTACAGAGCTAAGAATGTAGTGGGCTTCACTTTCTCTTCAGTGGTCCACAGAAGTGAGAGATTAGATTTCCACATCTCCATTTAGATTCAGATAGACCACGCTATTAGCGGAACTTGAATACTAAACCAGAAATTCCGGCGCTAGGACAGACTGCATTTTTAATTCCCCCTTCTGTCCTCCTAAATACCAAGGTTACCTTATTGGCGCTGTGCAAGGTATCCGCTTGCATAGGCTGATCAAAGCTTACACCTATTTCTTCATTGCTTCCTGCAGCAGAGAAGACTTCACTGTTCTGTACATCCTTGGCCTCATGCAATGGAGTGTCCAGAACCGGTAAGGGGGACTTTACATTGGAGACCTTAGGCACTGCACCAGGTAGTAAGGCTGCAGGGTTAATAGCTAAGTTAGCCTATAAAACAGAGCAAACAAAAACATACACACAAAGAGATCGTGTTAATACTGCTCAAGAGCAAGCACGGCTCCAGAGAAGCAGCAAAAGCTAGTGTATGTAGGCATTCAAATTCTACTCCTACATGTCCCTGGCCTTTCTCACACCTACGTGCTTCTGTGCCTCCCACATCCTCTGTCTCACTAAGTCTGTGGAGTGCTCAACACTATTATTCTGTATGTGAGCTTCAGGAACAACATGGCCACGTTATGTCAGACCAAACACCTGTGTAGCTCAGTATCCTCTCTGAGAAGAACAATGGTTCTGATGTTAGGAGTGATACTGTGATATAGACAGTTATTAGTCATTCCATGTCAGAAGAGGGATAGAACCAAAACCCCAAACCCCTAAGAGTCTCTGAACAGGCTTAAAAGAGTGCTGAGAAGAATAGCAGTTCAAAGAGGAGCCCACCCTCTGCCCCCAAATGGAGTAAATAGTGCTGCTCAGAGTCAGGTTTGAAACACGAGGGGGAAGTAATATTAAACATGCAGTACAGGAAAAGTAATAGAAAATACGCCATCTGAAAAAATAAATACATTTACAAGAGTAAGGTAAGGAAGTAAAAAGATTTTGTTTCAGGGAGAGCCATCAGCGAGGCAAGGAAGATTATTATTTTCATTTTTAAAGTCAAAATGCCAGTAAAGTTAATTACTTGTAGCTTTCCAATCCGAGATGAGGGCTCTTTGGTTTTAATGGGAACAGGACCTGTAGATTTCTGCACAAAATTACACTGGATTAAACAAGTGGACAAGTTGTTTTCAACCAGACCATAGTTTGCATTTTAATACATCTATAGAAAGCAGCTCACTGCTTACCAATTTCTTCTAAAGATACCTTGTTATCAACACATTCTACCGCCAGAGCTACAGTCTCTCAATTTTCAACTTCAGTTCCCCACGTGCCATAGCCCCATCTTCATTATCACATTTCATTCCATCCTCCTTCTACCCAATATTATACTTTGCCATAGTAACCCAGCAACTTCTCTCTTCTCCAGGTCACACATAACACTAGACAAATTAAACCATCACAGCTGCCCCCCCCTCCTTGCTTATTCCCTCCCCTAAGACCCTCTAAAGCCATGTTGATGGATCATGATATAATTAACTTTTCTCTTTGAGACTGGCTATAATAGGGCCACAGACTTCAATGAAGTCCACACAGAAGCCAAGAGGGCTACAAAATTGTACCTCTCAGCCTGCAAGGAAATAGCTTCAGAGAATTGAGTGCTCCCCTATAGAAAGCAGCCCATTGGTGCCAGCAATAAGACTAGATTAAAAGAGCAAGAGTAGTTGTTTGGTCTGAAGACTTGGGTCAAATCTAGGACTCAGGGATGAACCAAATCAGCTAAGCTGCTCTTCCCAGGTTTGGCTCTCCACAGGTTTGTAGTCTACCATAGTTCTGTAAGCTAGGCTGTACTGCTGTTGGTGTGACTGAGCAGTCAGAGCTCCTTCAGCCAGACTGAAGCAAGGGTTAGGACACTGGTTTGGGGGTCTTGATAGCATGACAGAGGAATCCCAGTGTCTGAGGAGGCCATTCTCCACTTAAATGCATATGGTGTTCAGCTGAACTTCAGACAGGCTGAGATCATTCCTATGGCAGGCTGTCAGTAGCTACAAAAAAGGGAAGATGAGTGTGGTTTTACACTTCAAGGAATACTTCACCATAAGGGAAGACAGGCTAATTACTAGCCCTACAGACTTGCTCTGTGTTTCTCAGCCCAGGGGAGAAAAAACACCACTCACCCCCCACAGTGAAAAGCTAATCTCCTACAGATGGAAATCCAACAAGCAACTTTGGTAAGGCACAAATCAGAATTCACATCTAGACTGCCCCTCCCAGAAACCCTTCGTTCTGCAAGGTTAAGGACAGGAGTAGCAGTCTTGTTTGCTCACCATAAAGTCTCCAAGATAAGATTCTCAGCAGGCACAGATGTGTGCTGCATGTCCTGATCTCCTTTCTGAGAAAGCCTACCTATACTTTAAAGATCCCATTCACTCCAACAGACACTGGCACTTCAAAGAAGAATGAACAACAATTTTCAGTCGAACTGGACTTGAGGTGTAGTTCTTCACTTTGCCCTTATAAGCGTGGGGGCAATGAATAAAACACTATCAATAGCGTTTGAACTTCTTGCTACTAACAGTGCTCCTGCTGATAAGCAGAGACAAGTTTGGCCATGCATTGCCGCTATAAAGGCAGCGAATCCAGGCATAAGTCTCTTGAAAAGATCAAAACTTATTTAAAACAAAATGATACATCTCCTTTTTCTTTGCATGCTGTTCAAGGCACAAGATTTAGATACTTGCCTCTGTAGTTACTGCCTTCAGAGCTTCATCTTGTTTGGCACTTAAAGCATTTTCTAGAAGGTTACCACTCTCCAAGGAAGGACTGGTACTGGCCTTAAATGTTTTCTTCTCAGCTACTTTCTGAAAGCATTAAGAGCACAAATCAACATGAATTGGGTAAAAGGCATGGTCTGCACATAAAAAAAAAAAAAAAAAAAAAAAAAAGGCAAGCAAAGAGCAAAGCTTTTAAAAATCTTGCTTCTATTTGAAAAGAAAACTAGCCACATCTTTTGACTTTGCAATGCATAGTAGGCATTACCTTTTAGCTCTGCAATGAAAAGGGCCTTCCCCTCCATTCCTTTAGCCTACCTCATCCTTTGCTCTCTATGCTAACAATAAATAATGAGAGTTTCAAAAAACTTCCAAAGGCATACATATTTCCTCATGCACAGGACAGCAGGGAAAATAAAAGCGTAAAGCTAGCTAAGGAACACAGCTATTTTTATGTTTTCAAGCAAACAGGCTGCATATATAGCTGTCAAGAACTAATTACTTAAGACCACCCCTTCCAGAGTCCTCAAAGAAACTGTTTCCAGGAACTATTGCCAGTTTTCTAGCCTAACTTTCAGCTATAGATACGAAAATAGATTAAAGTTGTGTTCTCTTACACCTAAGCCAGCCCAGTGGTATACAAAAAGAAAAAGAATCCAATCCTCTCATCCCAGCTTTGGGAGACATAATGCACCTGTTTGTTCCCTATGTCTTCAGGGTCACAATGGCCATTTCTATTCTCTCAAAAAGATTTGAGAAGTCATTTAACTTCTTGTTGAAACATATATGGAAAAAAAATCCCTTCCATACACTTCTTTCTAATGTCTTTTATATAAGCGATTTACAGTAGAGGAACAGGTACCGGAAGGTTTGTTTTAGCAGTACTGAAGAGATCATCCTCATCGTCATCCCCAAAAAGCCCTCCTCCAGATGATGGCTTCAGGATACGGTTTGCAGTCTAAAGTGACAAAGGATAAAGAAAAGATGTGTCACAGGTCAAAAACAGATCTCCTTCAGCCCGTGATGCCTGAAGTGATAGTAGCACTTGGCCCTCCCTGGAAATCAGAGACTTCTAAGTGCGTTCAAACAAGGAACACCAGTAGGCCACACACTTCAAAGACTGTTTTTAAATAGCAGGTTCAGAGGAGGACTTTGAACTCACCAACGACTTTTTGGGGCTAGCAAAGAGGTCGACATCTGGATCATTGTCCTTCTGAAGTTTGTGACTGAAGAGGAAATCTTCATCTTGAAAGACTCCGGTGCTTTTGGGCCGCGTAGTCTTCTCAGAAGCCTGGAAGGAGAGGGAAGGTCCACACAGTGAGAAACTCCCTCCTTAAGGAGGTTATTTGCCTAGTGATAAGGCACGTTACAATTCACCTGAGGCTACACTATGACCCTGGTAAAAAAAATACAACTTTAACTGACATTTATATATTCTACTTTGACCAAATTTGCAAAACTTATAATGTAATTATTTGTATTCACATGTCAATTTGATGAGATGACATTAACCAAAATGTATCTGTGTCTGCAGACCTGAGATCCAGCCACTACTATTTACCTGTAAAGCTTCCTTAGAAGGAAGAAAAAAAAAAGAAAAAAAAAAGGTTTTAAGTATGTTATCATGAGTGTACAGTAAGGATGTATTTTAGTAGGACTTTTACAGCTTCAATTTTTCAGCTGAGGATGCAGGACAGAGAAGTCAGAGGAAGAGAATCTGGTTAATTATCTTCCTAAGCTACCTTTTTAAAGAAGAATAAAAA
>VYZM01014656.1:20352-31453 GCA_013398915.1 Dromas ardeola | reverse complement strand
CAGCTCAGGCAGCAATTGTCATGATGAGTGAATATAATGTTTTCCTATGAACATAATGAAAAAACATCATTTCTTACTTCCTGTAAAATTATATGCATCTTTGTGTGTCTTACCAGGCTCACTTTGGATCCTGGACAGAAAGAAATACCTCTGGTTTAAAAAATTATAAGACCTAAAAAAATATTTAGAGACATTTCATTTTATCTTCCTGGTATAACCTGCGAGGTGAAAGGGACACAGTGCTGTAAGCGGCAAAAATTTATCAAGTTTATATTTATCTCCTTTGTTAATTTATTTGCAATATTGTTGTTGTTGATTGTTGTTAATTTGGGGCATTTCGGCTTTTAGGAGTAGGTGATCTAAAAATAAATTGCCTCAAAGCCAAATCTAAAGCTACAAGGATCTCCTTTTGGGCAAGAGTTCTGCCCTTGGGCTCACTTACTCTTTTTACGCGTCTTCACTGCTATTTTTCTTTTAATGCTTCTTTTGTTTCCTTCCCCTTACTCCTTTCCATTTATCAGACTTCTGTGAGAAGAATATGTTCAGTTCAGTGATTCTTTTGTCCTATTTCACAGAACCACAGAATCATTACGTTGGAAGGCACTTCTTGAGATTGTTTACCCAGGGTCACCTACAGCAGGTTGACCAGGACCAGTCAAGTTTTAAGTGTTTCATGAATGGAGACTTCACAATCTCCCTGAGCAACCCTCACATGAAAAAAAGTGTTTTCTTGTGTTCAGATGGAATTTCTTGTTTTTTAATATGCACCCACTGACTCTTGTCCTATGAGTGGCAGCTGCTGAAAGAGTCTGTCTTCTTTACACCCCCCATCAGATATTTATACACATGGATGAAATTGTCCCTGAACCTTCTTTTCTCAAGGCTGAACATTTTCAACTCTCTTAGCTCTCTTATCTGTCATAACATGATAGATGCTCCAGTTCCTTAATAATCATGTGCTAGACTTGCTCCAATATGCCCATGTCTCTCTTGTACTGGACAGCCCAGCCCTGGACACAGACTCTAGAATTGTTTCACCAGGGCTGAGCAGAGAGGACAGATCTCCTCCCTAGACTTGCTGACAATGCGCTGCCTAATGCAGCCCAGAAGGCTGTTGGCCTTTTTTGCAACAAGAGGACATTGCCAGCTTCAGGTCAGTTTGTTATTCACCAGGACTCCCAGGTCCTTCTCTGCCAACCTGTTTTCCAGCTGGTAAATCCCAGCCTGTCCTGTTGCTTGGAGGCTGGACTGTATGACCTTTAAAGATCCCTTCCAACCCAAACTACTCTATGATTCTATGATTTATTCTTCCCCAGGGGGAGGACTTGGCATTTCCCCTCGCTGAACTTCATGAGATTCCTGTCTGCCCATTTCTCCAGCCTCTCCACCTATCTGGTCTATAAATCAGGCCTCCTGGTTTTGTATCATCTGTGAACTTGCCAAGGGTGCACTCCATCCTGTCATACAGGTCATTAAGGAAGATTTTAAACAGTATTGGCTACCATATTGACCTCTGGGGTACACCACTAGTGACTGGCCTCCAACTGGACTTTGTGCCACTGATACAGGATTTTTTGTCAAAGATTTCAGTTGTCTATGTCAATTTTCTGGTGTGCTTTATAACATTACAGTAACTGTTTCTTCATTGATAGTATGTATTCTAGTCTGTAATCCCTGTTTAACTAGCTAGCGTTTGATCTTTCTCCTATAGTGCATGATGTCTTCTATTATAATGGTTTCAATTAAAGTATAGCAGCATACTATTTTCCCAGATGTTTGCCAAATACCATGAAAATCCCCCATGAAATGAGTTATTTTTTAGGTTACCTCAAGACAGATATGGACCAGTTAGAGAAAATATGGATCTTAACAAGGATATTAAGAGGTTTAGAAGACATGGTAAGGTCGAAAATTTTAGGGCCACTTAGTCTAGACGGAAAATGGTCAAGAAAGACACAGTTGCAGTCTTTAAACCCTTACAAACATCTGCAAACATGAAAGGAATGAGTTATTCTTTGTTTCTATTCTTTCTGGTGTGAGTACAATGTGAAGTCAAATATTAAAAGAAATTAATACTGGATTTAAGGGAGAACTTTCTAATGGTTGTAATAAGGGAGAAATGGAGCAGAGATTGTAATCTTTAGTATTTAAAACTTCAGAACAGGTTAGGAAAATATTTTAGGGGAATGACCTAGATATTTGGGGCAGAGATACTCTCTTGAGGACTGATTTTACTTCAATTCCTATGATTACGACTGTTTCCATTCCATTTGTTGCTCATGGGTTATCACCTCTTTTAATTAAGTATAAAATGACTGGAAAGTTAGAGCAAAAACCAGCTGAGGCATTTTTAGAGTAAATCAGCAGTTATGACAGACTTTGCTTAATATCTCCAGCATCAACATTACTCAGCCTAGAAGCTGAACATTTGCCATAAGCAGATAGATTTATGTCCATCTCCCAATCAGAACAGGACAAAATGTCTAAAAAGTATAGTTCACAAATTTACCTGAGCTGCTGCTTTTTTACTGCTAAGCATAATTCTGACTTAGGTAATCACCTCTTAACATTCTGAATGAAACAGTCTGAACAGAGACCTCAGATTTTAGTACGCAGTAAAAAAAAACAGAAATCAGATACATGTTGAAATGGCAATGTAGTGACAGAATGTAGATAGTAGCAGTTAGGAACTTCAATTAAAGCATGTAAGGTCAGAAGAAATGTTCTCATATTAAATAAGACTTGAGAAGTATTCAAATAATCTTAGATAAAAAAAAACAATAGAAATATTAATTTCCATGACAAATAAATAAATAAGAAAAATGAGCATAATGAAAACACTGCTAAGCCTGCAAGCTATTTACTAATAGCAAGCAAATCTGAAAATGAGATAAATAAGTTATCTGTCTACTCTTCATGTTATGGTTTTATTCCTGGAGTGTTTTCTCAGAGAAATAATATTTTTACACATGACAGTTCAGAGAATACAATTCTGCTGGAGACAAGTTTGTTTTAGATTATTTCCTTTTCAGAAAAACAAAAGAAAACAAAAAGGCTAAAAGCTGATTTTAAATAAATATTCAAAAACACTTACATGATACAAAGTTAATGACAGACAAACAAAATATTTTTTTTTAGTACCAGTACAGTTGTAACCATCTTTCCCTTTGTCACTGAGGGTGTGTTTTAATCTGCTCCTCTTGTTCTGTCCCTGACACCTGTCTGTTTTACACATCAAGTCCAAATTGCAATATTTGTCTGCACCTTCTTGAACTTGCATATCTTTGCTACATATATGACCTTTCTTTGTGCCCCTGGCTCCTTGATGTGTGTTTCTCTTACTCCGGTCTTCGTACCTTCCCACCTCACAGTTTAGCACCTGAAGATCTCTGTCTGTATTCAAAGCACACAGTAATTGTAAGGTTCAAGCACATAGGTAAGTCACTGTAAAGTAACAAGTTACCACTTGGCTGTGAGCTGCCATGATTCTCCTTTTGTATGCTCTTACATTTTTCAAATATCAGGTAATTCACTCAGCTTTGCCCAGAGTGGAAAACTGTTAATCTACAGTGAAGTGGACTTTATGTCTCCTAGGGGTTAAGAATGGATGTATAGTGAGTTACCATGCTTTCACTGATGGCTATTAACTTCCTGTTTGCACTTAACTGGAATGCGTGTTTGAGTTCCATTCCAAAGAATGTCACTGGGACTGAAATGGATTAATATATTCCTCCCATTTTGGTGCCAGGAGAATCAAAAGAGGAAAATGAGCTCAGCAGTGGTGACCAGATTCCTAATTCTGAGCTCAGACTTCTATGAAAGCCCACAGTGACATCCAAAATATTGCTCATGTTTGGGATTGTGCTCTTGACCTATCGTGTCTTGCGTGAAAGGGACAAAGCGGTTTTGGCAGAAAATAAACCCCCTTGCATTCTAACACTCCTCACCTAGGTGGGAGGCTAGGTGCAGCCAGGTTTAAATTCTGAGTGATGCCCAATTCGTCACTATCAGTCCAGTCGCGTTTAACATGTGTTAAACTATCACGATTTGGATGCACTAATAGTGGGCTACACTGTCAGTCTAGTCGTGCTCATGAACTAGCACGGCCACTCCCAAGTCGTTGGTCGCGTTCAGTGAGAAACTAAAACGACTAGCTACTTAAACAGTGCAGTTTATTTGAACAACAGATCAAGGTTCTTTGGATTGCCGGTGATAAATACACTGTCTGCAAAGCACGTGCAAATAAAGTAATGTTAGTTACACAAAACGCGCGACAAAGTTAGAAAAGAGATTCTCTAGAGAAGTTTCTAAGTTTCCCGAAGAAGCGCTCGGTATAGTCTAAGTCTTACCCACAGGCGTCCCTATGGGGGGGAAGAAAGGCTCAGCCCGTCGACTGGTCCCGGAAGTCAAAGGCAGTCTGTGATGGAGTTCTCCCTGACTTGTTCGCGGTGGTGTCTTCCCTAATATCCCCCCTTTCTCGGGCTATTTTTATACTATTTTTTACTTTCAAGGTGGAGTTTGAGTGACTTTAGTCATACATACCTTTATTATAATTGGTGTAAAATTCTCTCGCTTCAATTTAAAGGTATAGTTTACGAAAAATTCAGGGCGCAGACTCAAGGAGGAGTGGTCGCACCTTGGAGGCGGGTAGCCTTTGGGATGGAGGTGTGTTTTGGTATTATAATGACATTATAATGAGCAAAGTTCACACAAAGGACGGCATTTCATCAATATTTGGCAGAATCTGGGCTCAGGGTAGCGAGTTGGTGACTTATCCATTCATCTTGTTCTTGTACCTGATACACATCACAGGGCAAGGCCACGGAAGATTGCGTTCCGTTCCGTCCCCCGTGTAACTTCGAACCGCAGGTACTGAGACAATACAGCCTGGAATTCATGCCAGCTGCAGCCGCCTACCTCAGAAGCCTTTGATTCTATACCTTTCTTTGATATGTGATCAATGCTGAACTTTTTGCGGTTTCTAACCAATTTAGTAGTCATTCCACATCATGGTAATCAAATGTTTCATTCTTCCAAGTCTTTCCCTAAAGTTTATAATCTTTATAGTCTGATTATAATCTTACAAGCAGTTATAATCCATAATGGTATGATAAATGTTAGCATTTCTATTTCTGTTCTGCACTAATTTACATCTTGTAGTTTCATTAAATGTGACTAAAGATTTTGCCAGTTGCCAAACCAGTAGAAGACGTCCCTTGATTGTAAGCTTTGAGCACCAGATGCTTTTCCACCATGACTATCTGCAGGAATGTATGCAGAAGAAATGCAGAGTAGGATTGAATTGAGGAGTAAGGTTTTGGTACATAGTTTGCATCAATATATCTCAGAAATGCAAATTACCTCAGAAATGCAAAACTTTGTAATTAGGTCCATGGAATTTTTAAACTTGTTTTTATGAGGAAAACTCTACTCCTTCCCTAAGAAGGGCAAAATGAAAACCAGGCCTTCTCTACTTGATATTGAGCACTTTAAGCTTGTTTATGATTTAAATTGCTTCGAGTAAGCATGTATTCTTTGAGGTACATAATAAGATGTTGTTTTTAAAACATATTTTAAGATTGTTAGTGTGGTGGGTCGACTCTGACTAGACTCCAGGTGCTCATCAAAGTTGCTCTATCACTACCTCTCCTCAACTAGAGGAACATAGGGGATGCTTCTAGCAGCTTCTCATAGAAGCCACCCCTGTAGCCCCCCCTGCTACCAAAGCCTTGCCATGCAAACCCAATGCAGTTAGTCTTGTTCAAGTTGTTCTGTTAATAAAGAGCTATCTGGAAGTCAGTATGTGTGATAGTATATTCCCTTTATACTTTAATTCTATGAGTGCATGAAGCGCTTACAATTTGCTAGCTTCTAAAACCCCATATCTCTTATTCTTCCCCACAGTCTCATTATCTTTACTTTGAAATTTTACTCAAGGGATGACATGATAAATTTGGAAATCTAATTCAGTGAGTATTCTTAGGTTATTAACTCCACGACCTATTCAGGATTAGTTAACCTTTTTGTTTAACACTTTTCATTAAATGATGCAGTGTTAACTTTAACACCTTTGATTTAAATAAGTGGCCTGTATACAGTGGATGTGATTTTGCACTTGTCACAAGGCATAAAATATTACATTCAAACAGTAAATGGGATGAGGTCTTTCCTTAGAAGAGGCTCTCTTACAAAGATGAATTCTATTCATATAAGGTCATATTCTTCCAAGAAATCTGTGTAACGTTTCCAGGGATTTGGTGCCTGTCCCTCAGCTGAAAATTGTTAGAATCTTCTGAGTTCACAGGCTGTATTTTATTTGACTCAGATGTATGTCTCCTGGATATACATCTTATATTTGACTTACATCATATTCATCTGAGTCTACAGAAGACAACGTTCTCCTGGCCATCAGTATTTTTCTGTTTATTACTGTGCTATTCATTAACACCAGCAGTTGACAACATAAGTAGCACTTCAGGAAATCTTTCACATAATGCTTTTGTGTATGTTTTTGCCCAGAACAACCTGCCTTCTTTCCATCCTACTTTTGCCCATAGCTCGAACTGTCTTTCCTGCCTCACCCTACTTCAGCATCGCTTCTTTCTCCCATTTTGGGTACCAGGCTGCTGTAGTGCCAAAAGCTCAAGAGAGAGAGGCTTCCTTCTCTTGCTGATGGTGCTTTCTTGCAGAAGATCATGGATCCTGAAAGAGAAATCACAATAGAACCAGGATGTGCAGCCTTGGCATAGAGTCAGACCAATCACTCTGGGAGTGGATTGTTACTCATTAATTTGGTGACAAAACTGTGAGGATGTGAACATGTAAAGATAGAGCTTTCAAATACCTCAACCTTCCACAAAATTTTGCAGATTTTTAGTGATATTTAAGAATAAATATCCTCTTGAATTCCATTGCTTGAATTTGAAGTTTTTTAACATGAGGTTTTAGTTTGTTTTTTATTTTATTTTATTTTATTTTATTTTTCTCTATATTTGATTTCAGGAGTGATTTTTATCATCTTTGCTAATACTCACGAACATAATTGATCCTCCATTGGCTTTAACCTATCTACAGCCACATGGTCAACTTGCAGTCCAGTAGGAATTAATTAAATATTTCATTAGACAGAATGTAAACAGTTTTGGAAGGAGATGTTGGAATCCAGTTCTGTATTTCTGCTGCTCTCTTCCTTTCCTCCTTCCTCTTGACTCATGCATATCAAGTCAACTTGCTCTTTCTTACTTTTGACCCTATGAATCTTTAACACTTTCTACTTATATTACAGTAGGAGCGAGAGAAATGAATCCTCCCCTTAATTCTATATCTGTTATTAAGCATAAACACAGCTTTGAGTTGCAGCTGGCTACTTGGCAGAAGGGGAGGGAGGTGAGTTAATGTCTGCCTCAGAGGGAGAAGAGAATGTCAGACATGAGAGAACCCAGGTCTTTCATAATCATAGGGAGGGGGATACTGTTAAAGTAAAAATGTAGGGTTGTTTTCCTTCCCTAGCCATGCCTGTGTTTTCAAAGAGAAGCACGATCCATCTTTCATTTCTGAAAGATTCAGATACCTAATTAGATAGTGTGTTTCAGAGCTGCAAATTCCAAGCAAAGATGTCAGGTGACTTTCCACGGCCTGAAGTTTGATTTTAAGCCTCAGGGAAAGCTGGGATCTAATACACACCTTTGTCATCAGCATTCTTTATTTGCTACTTTGATGATCTATGTCTTCCACTCATTGCACTGGCTATTATGAAATTTTGCTCTCTCCCCTAACATCCCCTTGGCCTCACATAAAGCATAGGGAGTCTAATCACCTAACTCAGAATTCCATCCCAGGAGCTTAGGAGACTTTAAGTTAGGCATTACAATAACCAAATCCTTCAGTGAGTCTATCTCTAAGTTAATTCCTCAAGATAACATGGTAAATTTATAGCAGACTAGATAATTAAACTCTGATTCTGAATTCCAGGCTTGCAAACTGTCATGTTTTCTGTCCTTTGCAAATAGTCAACCAGCTGAAGAAGTCAAAGATGCGAAATATAGTAGAAGTAGAGATAAACCAGGTGGGAGTTATGGTCAGAAATATAAGTTCAGAAAGGCTTTTAAAGTGAGTGTTGCAACAAGCAGGCAAGCAAACAACTTCACCTGACTGCTTTTCCACCCCCTCACCTTATCTTGAACAGTAGGAGATATTTTACCTCTCTGCCTGGAAAGAAAAAGGCTGATTGCTGGCCAGTTCTGCAGCTATTCACAGCCACTTCTGTGTTGCTGCTTAACCATCTGTGGTGCAGTCTACATAGTCAGCTCTATTACTCCCACAGGGCTGGTAGCGGTAACCATTCAGGAGGGGTGGTCTAAGGCAAACCCAAGACTGGAGGTCAGTAGTGAGGGACACCATTACTTTTACTGAGACAATCTAATGAAGGAAAGAAATAATCCCCCATAAAGAAAACAACCAGAAGCCAAAACTCTGAGAACTATGTTTCCTTTCACACAACTCTTACTACTCAGGCAAATGGGAAAGTGTACTCTGGGACATCAAAAGGAGAAAAAGCTAGATATGATTTCTCTCTACAAAAATGAGGGATTAACTATTACCAGTGGAATTATTTTATGTAAATACATACAGTAATAAATAATTGCCAGATTATATATATGTATGTATCATATATAGAGCAAGATACTCTTTATAACTTTCCTCCAATAATTCAAAGAACTTGACACAGCTCTGTTGTCTAAAATTTGGTTACATTTTGGTTAGAGATTTAAGGTTATTTGGGTAACTCTGCGTGCTCATCATGATCATGAAAGTGTTACATAAACACTTCTGTAGGTCAGTACCTCAATTTCTCATGTTCTCCCTGAATCTCAGGTCTGTAGAGTGAAAAGTAGGGCATTGTTTCCACTTGGTACTGTTCATAATAAGGTGTTTTTAGAATGTAAGTTGTTCACATCCTGGAGTCTCTTGAGGCGCTTCTAAACAGTAATTCATCTTGTCCTAAAGTAAACTTCTAAAATGAATCAAGGGATTAATATACCAAACTTGTTTATGTATTTTTTTCCTGTTAAGTGTAAAGGAAGTTCGGAGTGACAATTTTTCATTCTTAGCAATCTCTGCAATGTGAAACTTTCCCAAACTGCTTAAAGAATACTACATTGGTAACACAGACTCAAAGAATCACAGAATGGTTGAGGTTGGAAGGAACCTCTGGAGTTAATCTGGTACAATCCCCTTGCTACAGCGAGACTGCATAGCGCCAGCTGCCCAGGACCATGTCCAGATGGCTTTTGAATATCTTCAAGGTGAGAGTCCTGCCTCGGCAACCTGTGTCATCTGCAAGCATGTTTGTGCATAGATATGTGTGCCTTTCTAGTCCCTTAAATACATGTTAGTATTTCTGGGAGCACAGTTATTTAAGTCTTCTGATTAAAAACATACTGTATCATGAATAAAAAGTTTATCATTTTATAGGACCTGCAACTTTTTTTTTATTTGTCCTTCATACTTCAAGTTGCTGTGTTTCATTTTTTTGTTCCCTGTTAACCAGAGATTTTTCATGGATGCACATTTTTTACTTTTATATTGCCTGTGTTCTCTAACTTCTTTTTTTATATATTTATATAGATGAAGTAATTCATTTCCATTGCAAATGTGAGAGGCGGAGACTTCAACTGCTACTTTCACTTCCCCTCTTGACCCAGATTTTTTAATAAAGGTCCTTTAGGTAACTGAAGAATTGGGAATTGTAGGCAATTAGAAAAAACATAATAAATCATTCTTAAACATTTCCTAATCACTCATAGTTTTGATTAATTTATTTTTTTCTTCCCACTGAGTTTTGTTCATGACTGTTTTCAGCTTAGGAGATAAATCCTTTTAATGTGTTATAGCCCTGATCCTCAAAGGCTTTTGGATTCTTAGCTCTGACTGAAATAATGGGATTTAGTTTCTTCGGAAGCACAGCTGAAAAAAACCCTTGTCTCTGTATCTTGTTGGATAGGATATTCTGCTTCAATGTAGAAAACCAAATTAATCTGTGAGCCCTTGCAATCATGTTGTCTTTAACTAACACAGTGAAGTTTCTTAGAGAATTGTTCTATGCTGTTTCTACTTTTTTTTTTTAAAGCACCTGTTACAAATGTCTGCTTCATTCCTTTTTAAAAAATCTGTATTAGTCACTGCTTTTTTTAACCTTGCTAATAATTTTTGAATGTTCTCTGAGATTTCCAATCTATCACGTGGCAGGGATATGTCACTTTTAGAGTGATTCTGTGCAGAGATGCAGTGTGTGGTTTAGATTTAACATGCTTCATTACCATCTCATTTGCTCCTCTTTTGAGGCACAAAGAAAGGCCTTACTAGTCTGCTGGCAGCCCTTTGAAGACTTCTGTTCGACATTTCCTTCCTGAGCTCACACAGCACAGCAAGACTTTTTCTCCCTCAGAAGAGGTGCATAATATACCTGGTGAAACAGGCTTGTTTTGTTGACCGTGAATAAGGGAAAAGTGCCTGTCCCTGCCACCTGTAGGACTGAGGATGTTCAAGATGCTTCACTATAGGTTTATAAGCACTAAATCTTGCCAGGCAAGTCTGATTGCTTTTTGATGTTATTACAAAGCTAGCAAATGATCTTACTCTCAACATTAATTAAAATCAAGTTGGAAAATTACTCTTTCATACTGACAGGATCTAAGTACATGGCTGTAAAATAGAGTAATGATGACTAATAATGCATCAAGTTTTGACGAGTTATGGTCCTTTGTTTGATCAGGTCCTATTTTAACATTTTCATTAATAAACTCAGGTGGAGCCTTGGCCTCATTGAAGAAGTGAATGTCAAAACTCTTACTCACTTCAACGGACTAGGATGTGCAATAAAATGGTACTTTAATGAAAGCCGCATTTGATATTACACTCAACTTCAAATAATGCCGGGCACAGAAAATACATAAAAAAAACCCCAAACAACCTGTTGAAGACAATAAAAAGAAGGCAGGAAATAAAATTAGTTTATGTTTGAAAATATAGTTTCTCATTAGTGTGTGAATAAAGAAAAATCCCAAACTGTAAAATCCCCTATTGAAGCTGTGGAGAAAAA
>VYZM01014650.1:81168-123229 GCA_013398915.1 Dromas ardeola | reverse complement strand
TATGATTCTATGATTCTACACTTGACTGTTCTCCCTCCCAAATCATTTGGTAAGTCCTTATAGAAAGAGACAGCTATGTTCCTCTGCCACAACCAAAACCAAACTGACCTTTCAACAAAAAAGCAAAACAATATTGGTAGGGAACTGAGGGTAAAGCATAACATAGCATTACAGCTTTCTCGGGAATTATTGCAAGTAAATGTCAGCCACACATTCATGCCTCCATTTCTTTGACTGAATAAAATATTTTACTTACCATCACATGACCAAAACTGACATCAGGTAGCTTAAATGAAGATAACAAAATAATTATTCAGAAGAAAACATACTTATCGCTTCATATGCATCTAATGTTCAATAGCATTCCTTAAACCAAGCCTTTAAATGCATTTGTCTGTAAAAAATTTCATGCTGAGTATTCTATATATTCAGAATAATATTCTGTACACTGTAAAACTGCATGAAACCTCAGCAGAATGCACACCTAGTTTCCATCCACTTTAAGTCTTTATTCAACCCATTATACTTATTTATTTAGCGAACAATAGCTAAGTGAGCATTTGTTCTTGTGTTAATTTAAATCTCATCAATGTTGCATGTTTTCCCTTGTCTTCATTCACATGTCTGGAAATACATCCTACTCACAAAGATACTCATGACTTTTTCATTTAGTCTTTCTATGGGATGGCAATTTTAGTTTGATCATTAGCAAGTTCATTTTGATTGTTTCATACTTTTCTTTTGGTAACGCTCTTTTGCCTTTTGTGTTCAATGTATTTTACAAGAAGCTGTTAGAGGTTTAATGGAGTTTTCATTGACTAAGTCTATGGCTTTCTAGCCTTTCTGTAATTCCATATTTGTTTCAGCTTTTTTTTCATTAGTTCTTCATTCAATCATTTTCTATAACTCTTCATTCAGTCCCTTTTACCTCATGACCTATTCCCTGAATTTAGCCTTCTCTCTCCAGTTTCCTCCTTCACATTTTTCATATTTGTCTTTGCATTCCTGATTTCAAATGTCCTTATTTCCTCCATTATGCAAAAATGGTATCCAACATCTCAAACTACCGATCTCAAACATCTAAGATTTTTCACTGATCTTGAGGGGACAGTCCACTTCCCCTTCCCTATGTTTACACTGAGATTTTGTTCTCCATTATACTGCTCCCTCTCATTCTCGTAGTCAATTACGATGTACACCAGGCAATTCTTCCTGCGTGATTGTTTTAATTGATTCTAAATAAACAGCTTTTGTGTGTGTCTGGGTGTTACTCTTGGAAGTGTCTTTTTGGCCAAAAATGCAGCCATGTATAAAAACCTTGCTAGTGACCTCCTCTGTTTTTGTGCTCAGAAACAAGTCCCTTTGTGCATAGGGCTAAAGACAAGTCCTGGTTCCCAGTGCAGACAATTGAAATCCCATTTGTAAAGTTCATAAACATTTCTAGACCTGTTAAGCCATGAAATAGCAGATGCATTTGAATATACATTGATGTGCATGTATCTGTATAACAAGCTATGCAATCTGTTTCGGTGGGAGTCCTTTATGACTACCAGCACAGTAATTGGAGGACAAAAGAGGCGTAGGTGGGGTTGCTGCCTCATGGTCAGCAGGCTGCTTCTGTTAGGAACAGACCTCGCTCAACAGTCACATAACTGCTTCTGCTGTTACTGTGGGTAGCTGTTTTCCATCAGCTTTCAGGGCAGATCACATCACAAAATGGGAAGAGCTCAGAGGAGGGGAGTATCATGGGATTACAGGCTGTCATTGAATAATTCTCTGCTTTCTGAGCCAGACACATGCTAGAAAACAAATTTAAATGCTCCCATCTTACCGACTTTTTCTTCTTAGTACAGTTCGGTTTCCTGCAGCTTGAGTAGTAGTTGAGGGTTGCATACTCCATCAGAGCAGCAAAGACAAATAGAAAGCATACAGTCACAAACAAATCCATTGCGGTGACATAGGAGACACGGGGTAATGACTTTCTTGCAATGGTACTCAAAGTTGTCATGGTCAATACTGTGGTGATGCCTGCAGAGAGAAACTTGATTTAATTGTATGCAACATCATTTCTCCATCTTGCAGAAGAATCTTTGGAAAACATACAAAACCATACAAAACACAAAGTCAAAGGATATCCAAATAATTAATTAATTTCATTTGGTAGTATAAAAGAATAATGAAAAATAACATAGTAGAGCCAGTAGTATTTTGTAAACAAAGATTTCCTCAGCTGTTTATATTCATCTTTGCAAAGTGACATTCCCATGCCTCTCAATATGCTTTTCCTCATCTCTTCCTTTTTCTGGTCCCAGTTAGGTCAGAGATGGGAGTGAGAGTGGAGATGGGAGTGAGAGAGAAGGAGAGAATGAAGAACTTTTCAAGGAAAAGTATAAAGCAGAAAAGAAGCTAAACCCACAATAAAAAATAAGAAACACAGAAAACAATGAAGGAAACATTGTTTTTTTCACAGCAGTACTACTCTCATGAAAAGTTTTGTGTTCAAAAAAGATTGGGGGGGGGGAGGGGAAGAAAAGAAATTTTGCTGCAAAGTTCTGACCATGAATTTTGAAAATGTATTTTCACACCTCTGCTTCCTTGGGAGTCCTCCACTGCTATTTTCCTTCTGAGTAAGGGAAAACACACTCTCATACAAGCTTCAGATGTAACCTTAATGGAAATAGCCTTTTTAATTCATACAAAGCATCACATCTTAGATTGATTTAGCAATAATGAATATAATGGGGATTTCTTAGTGTGAAATATCCTGAAACAATAAAACCAGTCGTAGAATGAAATCTATGGGGTGTCAGTTATTTGGCTGCTGGTAACTCATATAATTTCTCTTCATTCCTGAGGAATAGAAGTCTTTTCATTCCCACTTTGGACTGATGCTTTTAATAATTTGTTATGAACTGCAAGCCTCCTGAACGAAGAAATAAAACTCCTCAATGACTCGGGAAGAAAAATAAAGCTCTCACTCAAATAAGCCTCAAGACAGAATCTGCTCTAAAAACAACATAACCATAAGGTAATGTTTCTTTTTATAGTTAAAGTGATATTTTGCAATGGTACAGTGTTTGAAATGGCAGGGGATGACTGAAATTATGCCTTATAGTAAAATTACTTTCCACAAATGGCACTCTGGAGAGAAAGAACTATCTGTGGATTACTTTTGACTACTTTCTGTTTACGAAGGAATGCCCATCTCTGATTTGTAGCATTTGATGGAAACTACAGCGATTCACAAGAATAACTCTCTTCATTCAAACCGTCAGAAAGTCCCTGTAAGAGGCAGAAGGCAGATTATTGCCCGGGCCTCAGCTTTCTTCTACAATGAATAATAAATAATTGTATTCCTTAAATATTCACTTCCCAGAAACAAACAAAAAAAAAAGAAAAAAAAAGTTGCTGAAAAAACACAACCCAATAATCAAGATGAAAGCAATATTGATAGGAAGTGGGAAACGTAGATTTTCTACATACCTTGGACATCTAAAAGCTATTGGGAAAATATTTCTACTTCCTGCCAACTGTGCCACCTCCCAATATGAGCACATGTGGCTGCCGTGATCCAGTAACATCTCCAGACCCTTCAGCAACTGTTCTGTAGCTAGCTAGTGCTTTGAAAAAGCTCCAGAGACAAACTCGATGCTTAGCCTTTCATCACAGTAGTCAACTGCAAAGATGTCCAACTGCAAAAGGTGTTGACTCACTAGCCTTGATTTGGCCCTTGCTAAGTATAGGTTAACTAGTCTTCCAGTATGACTGTGACTCAGGCCTTGGTAGTCACGAACTTTAGAACTGCATCCAGGCTATGCCATACTCTACATATGAAATGAAGTTCTTTCTTTAACACTTTCTAAGCCACATTTAGATCTCTAACACAAATCTGTCTTTTTCAGAGCCACATGTGCATGCACCAGCCCTCAAGTATTTTACTACCTTTAAAAAATTCCTCAAAACCTACCGTCCTCTTCCAGCACAATATACAATGTCCTTTTTACCTGGACTCAGGGAAAGTTTTTATTTCCCACTCACCCTGTGAAAGGATCTCAGATTACTTTAGGACACTTTTTTATTAACAGGCAAAAAAGAAACGAAATGAAAAAAAAGCTTGCAATGCTCAAAACCTTTTTTTTTTTGCAAAGGTCTGTAATTTTTCTACTGAATGCTGTATTGACAATGTAATATTTTTCCTCTGTTTTTGCTGAAATGGAGATATGACTTTGAATTATTTGTGACAAGAGGTATTGTGCAGGTATCTGCAATGACAGCCAGCTGCCAAAGTGACTATGGACAGGAAGGCAGAGAAGTGAAAGAAAGATTACCATTAGCCTCTGTGCTTAAGTATAGAAGTCCTCAACTCAGCCTAAGTGCTACAGCCATGCCTTAAGCCTGAATGTGAAATGCCTACCTGAATCATGCTTGAGACTGTGAAAACCTAGAAGCTCTAGGTGAGAACTAAGCAAAACCAGCCCAGTAAATCATGTTGTAAATGTCTCACTGATACAGAATCTAGGAGTTTTGGGTGGCTCCAGACTAATTTTAGCTGATTGAAATAAAGTAGGTTCCACTAAATTTATAGACACAGCAATCAATGGCGTAAGATTTATTTTCGTTTTAAGGTATGAATAGTGTCCATCCTCAGTCTCTTTGACAACAAATCACATTTTGCTACCACAATATAAAACCTTTGGGAAAGGAAAGTTTAACGTTATCACAAGTCATCGTATTTTCTGGATTATGCATCACATTTCAAATTACAGCAAGGGCATGAAACAAGATTGCTGAGCACATAGAAGGAAACATCCAAAGGTAAACCAAACATATTTTTACTTTTATTATTTATACAAAATATTTTTATGATATAAAATCCAATAGAAAAGCATCATTCTTCATTTAAGCTGAGGCTTGGACTTGGTTTCTAGCTCACACCACAAACAAGCAATGAGTTTTTGAAATAATAAAAATTCTACCCAGTATATCAATTTTACATCTGACACATCAGCACAAGTTTTAAGATATTAAAATGAGTCATATGAGGGTACATACAGAGAAAAAACAGAAAGAAGGTGCACCAGATGATATTTATGTATTTTCATTTACATTTACACATATATACATATATACATTTATATATATATACACACATATATACATTTACAAGTTGAAATATACAGATATGCATATATGAATAAAAGGCAGCACCCATTATTTCCAAAGAGGATATCTAGTTTCCCTACCCTTAGCTCATTTTATCTCTCATGCTAAGAAAATTCTGTTTGTTGAGTGGTTTCAAATGCAATAAACCTTGCCAGATGAAATTGTTAAGTCTCTCACTTTGGGGACGCCCGTATGGTAAAGTGAGCTTTGCATCTGTTATTGAAATTCACAGTGCTCTTGAACCGTCTATTTCAACAGAATTTTAATATCAGCCAAGGACAGCTTTGAAGTAACCTAGCTTCACAATTTTCAGGTAGATGAGTGTAAGTGGGAGTTTACAAGTTTGTGTATAAATACCATTTTGTGACATTTATATTCTCTGAGCAAATTCCATACCAAAGATGCTATTTGATAAACCAAAAAGGGCTGTCTGGGACATCAAATGATGCAGGGATACATAATGCATGAGAACTTTTTAACCTTTAGATCCTTGGCCTTAACAGTTATATAAAATTATTACTGTTTGAAAGCTGCTTACTGGACATCAGTATGCAAAGTGAGGTAGCAGGAGCTTCAGTGTTAGAAACTCTTTGGTCAGTGAGGCTCATTTTTTATTTTCCTAAGGGTACATTGATGAGACACTGGGGGAAAGGTGTACTGTTCTTACCCATGTCATCACTTGTTTATAAAGTTAATTTCTCCACCTTTCCAGCGTGGCACCTGTTTTGATCACTTGCTTGTTTTTCTAGTCAATGAGCTATAGATGGAATGACAAGGACAACAATGTTCAAGTGTTTATTTTTTATTAAACATCATCTGTATCATTTACATCAACACATTGCTGGCCTTGATACCCACTGTATTTTTTTAAACTGCAGTTTGAAGTTGCTCTGTCATAACTGCCTAGTCATGTCACATATTATACCTGTTTTGAAAAAGCAGGGGGAAACTTCAGTTTAACTTAATTCCCTTCATCTTCAAAGAATACCAACTATTCTTTTCCAAATCATAACTTTTTTTCAGACATTTGCTGGCTGCTCTTGACTGTGAACATTGAGAGAAAATAATTTTGATTATTAGAGATAAGCAGAAGCAGCAGAGAGCCTTTTTTTTTTTTTTCATTGAATGGAGGACAGAATAACCTGAGATCAGAAAACACAGAGTTCTCATCCAACATTCAAATTCTATTCCCAGTTTACCACTGACTCTTCAGGTGGCCTGGATTGAGACATGTTGCCACTCTGGGCCTCATCCCTTCAAAGAACATGTGAAAAAGGGACTATGATGCCAAGTTTTTAAAGAGCACTTTCATGCCTCTGGACAGTTCTGCTGAAAATATACTTATGGTGTCATTTTCCCCTCACAGCTAAATACCCGGATTGCATTTATTATTTCCAGCACAGAAATAGTTTATTACTTAGTGTTATTCAGAGAGGGGTAAAACCCATCCTTCACATAACAGTGAGTAGTTGCCAATAGCTTAGGAAATTACTCATTAATTTCAGAAAGTAAAATGTTTCCCTGATGTGAGCCCTTTACATTAATGCAGCTATACTCAGGGCAGGTTTGGTGCACTGAGTTTACAATTCGTTTAAACTAATTTGCAGGAAAATTTCAACGGTTTGCCTTTGGCTGTATTACTCACAATTTCACCACGCGCCACTTTCCAAATGTGGATGTGTGCTGTTGCTCAGACAGATTTATAGGTAGGAGACCTACACTAAACTGGGAACATCTGCTTACTGCATCCCAAGAGTCAACAGGCCATTGCCCTTTTGGGAGCAACAGGGCTCTTTGCATAAAAAAGAGGTGACTCATGTATATACTATTTTCTTGTTATTTGACTTTATTTATAAAAAAAATTATATTTTAGCCCAGCAATTTAATTCTTCATCGGAGTTTTAGGAGTTAGTCATGATAGCCATTGAATATAGCCTTGGAACATCTAATTTTTATGTTGTTACTTCAAATTCATGACCTCAGTATATGAATACATTTTTTGCCTGAAGTTCCCACTGGCTGAGGGGGTGAGGCAGGGAGAGTCACACTGTTGTGACTAGTGATCTAACCTACTTCTGTGTCTAATTAATTGGAAAAAAGAGCTGTGTGGTCTGAGGAACTTCCCTCAGGGATAGGGTACGAACACTGCTTCCAGAAAATGAATAATGCAAACTGTTAGGTGCCTTTTCTCCCTTTTCTCTTAAGCATTATGAAGGATAACCCAAATGGATGGGGTGTGTCTATGCACACACATGGTGCTTCAAACTCCTAGTTAAAAAAGATGGAGCTTGGTCATCTTTTCTTATCTCCACTGAGTCACCCAATTTAAGAAGAAAGGAGTTCAGCAGAGAAGTACACTACAGGTCTATTTGCCCAGAGAAGTTGTGGGTGCCACATCCCTGGAAGTGTTCAAGGCCAGGCTGGATGGGGCTTTGAATAACCTGGTCTAGTGGAACGTGTCTCATGGCAGGGGGGCTGGAACTAGGTGATCTTTAAGGTCTCTTCCAACTCAAACCATTCTGTGATTCTATTGCTCAATTTTCTGACCAGCAGAAGCAAGTCTACACAGCCAGGAACAGGCAGTCATACAGCTGTTCTGTCCTCACCTTTGTATTGTCTTCGTGCTGTCCTGTAGTTGGAGGGGGTCACAGAATAACTGTAAGTCTCAGGGTCTGTCGTGTTGCTGGAGCTGCAGTGTAAAGGCACTTTGGCACTCACATAAAGGGAATGAGGACTGAATATTCCTTTCTTGGAAAATAACCTCAGAAAGCTGGACACAAATGATGCCACATGACTTATAATGGTCAGAAGATCTACGTTTATTAATTTTACAAACTCCTGGAGCAAATCCAGCAGGTTATGGTGTTGTGCTGACCTCACACAAAATGGATTTTAATACAGAATTACCTGTAAAGTGTGAACCAGCGATGGCTGCTTGCAGTCATCTTATTACAGGTTTTCTAATACTTTTCTTTCTGTTGATCCTGTTGCATAGCTCCGAGTCCCTGAGCTGCTCTTGGTTTGGAAGGATGCCTCTTGTCACTCACTAAGAATTACAGTTGATAGAACTCCCCCCAAGGAAGATGCCTAAGGATTATAGCAGGAATGGCTGGCATATAGGTTCATTGCTTAAATAAAGCTCTGAGTAGTGAGGGAGTTACACCTAGAGGATATTTTTGGTAACGTATTTTTTCTGTCATTCAGCTGAAAGTTACTATAAAGCTATTGAAGCATTAAAAGTTTTGGGAGGAAAAGTGTTTGTAACCTGGGCCTTGTAACCCTGAATAGATGACTGTAAATTTTTTGTGAGGGAGTGAAGGATTTAGAAAGTGGGATCAGACTTCTGGACACGTTCAAGAGACTTAGCAGCTAAAATCTCATTCAGTGTGAATGGGCTTCAAAGTCTCTTTAGCCCTTCATTTTTATTTTCCCCTTCAGGGCCTTCAGGGGTTTTATGCTAGAAACCACAGCACCCACAAAATTGGTGGCTGCTTAGATTTATTATTGCAGGAGAGAGGCAGACAGAAGCAGAACAAGTCATTTTGAACAACGGCTGTATAAAGGCTGTATAAAGGTGTCTTCCTCCTGAGATCAAGTAGAGCACCTCTGCATGGTGTTTGAAAGAGAGCTAACAGAAATGGATTCACATATAAATAACCATTATTTCTGGTAAAAGCTGCTTAGGGCAGTGGGAGACAGAGGAGTTTTGTACAAATGGCCTCTCCTATACTGTGGTTGAACCAAGGCTTGCCAGCACACGGCAGCACTCGGGAACACCATGCCTCCTGCAGGTTGCCTTCATGTGGCCTCCAAGGAGGCTCAACCTGATCGCATCCCTTGTTCTCCACTCTTTCCTCACAGCAGTATCACCCTCTCAAACCTGGGGTCTCAGTTGCTCTGTGAATGCTCCCCATCTGATTTCAGTCCAAAAAGTCAGGCAGGTCAATTTTTAATAATTCATTCTTTCAAATTGAAATGATTTACAGGGTCCATCTGGTTGACTGGAGATAGCAACAAACTGCAGCAGGAGGAAGCAATGAATAACTGGGAATGGTAACCTGTACGCTTGGAAACAGACATGTCGACACAGCCTCCCCTTTTTGCTAGACTGGTAGATTTCTGAATCAGTTAGTATTTGCAGCCCTGGCAACGACAGTCTCGGCTAAAATGTTTTTCATTCAGTTCTGATGTACACCTATAATTGGCTATTATATAGCCCTATGCTCTCAATACTGGCAAAACCTGCAGGTTTTCCTATAAACGTAAGAATAAATGGTCAACGTTTCTAAGTGTATCCTAAAGCACGGTGCCAAAATGCACACACTGGTCCTGACGTGAATGAGCTGCTGGAAAACCTATACCAGTGTAAATCTCCACAACCTATGAAAAATATCTATACACCTAGTGTGGCTCTTAACTTCAAGCATGCAAGCTAAAACACTTCAAACGAGTTAATATTATTATATCCCACAGTTTTCTGTATATAAAAGACATAATGCCCCATGGGGGAGAGTTTCAGAAGGGAAGGAAGCCGGTAGTGCAATTAATTTATTCTTCAAAAATGGCACTAAAATATCATAGTGAGAACAAGGAGACAGACATTAATTTTAGAACATTATGCAAAATAGGCAGCAGTGTCATTCCAAAGGGTCAGCATAGTTTACTTTTAATTACCCTGTTAAAGGCAGAAAACCAAAAGCTTCAGTGATAAGTAGATCTGTGTCTGCAAGATGTGTTAGCAACAATCCAAAGCATATAGCTAGTGGTCTCTTTGAAAGGAAGATGACATTTTCACATGATAGTGTAGGAACTACACAAAAAAAAGCAGGAAAGGGAATTATTAACAACTTACCTAATGCTGTTCTTGCTGGTGTGGCATCTTTTTTAATCCAAAAGGATACCCAGGAAAGAACAACTGTTAATATACAGGGAATGTATGTTTGAATAGTAAAGTATCCCATTCTTCTACTTAAGTCGAAGTATATAGTCATGACTACATAATCACCTGCAATAATAGGACAGAAAATAAATTGATATTGTGGTGAGATACAGATGATTGTTCATTGAGCTGCTAATTTTTTGAGCTTCATAAAAACACTGCATATGAAATGTTTCTTAGTGTTTCAAGAGCATCTATGCAGCAATGCTCACGTAAAATAGAATTGAAACAAACCTTTCCATTCTAATTTCCTTTAGTTTTAGGTCCCTGTGGAAATGTTGACCTATTTGGGTAGGAAGAGGCTCTCAGTAATCATTCTGGATGAGTAAATTTTTGAAAGGTGTCTTGGCTTTCCAGACTTCATATTTCTGAATGGCTCCATGGCCACAAACATGAAGCTACTATCATTCACCAGCTTCTGTAACCAAGCCACACAAAATCCCTCCTCCTGTAGGCTGTATCTTCCCTGCTCTAATTTCAGATTTGAGTGATTTCTGTTACCTTCTTTTGAAATGTGAATCACAGTCTTTATAGCAAGTGCAGCTTGCACAGGAGTATGTCTTTACATAATAAGTCATTTATAGATACTAGAGCCTCAATACTGGTGAGAGAGGTCAGACTGCATGCTTTTAAAGGACACATCATTAAAAGACAAGAGTCTGGTTTTGTCAGCATTCCTCCATTTCAAAGCAGTTGTGGTCACTTGTAGTACCTGTAAACCTTCAGAGGGTGAACCTGGATATAAAGTTTATTATTCTGCTGGATACTAAAAAATCATAAAATCAAGAGCTTAGTAAGAGGCTGGTTTACCTCACATTATATGATTTTCTTCACAGTATCTCTTCTGCTAACCCTTGTGACTCCACAGGGGATAATAATCTGTCCCTCTCTCTATACTCAGTAGAGGCTACCGACCTTGTCACCTCTCTCCTTACTAACAGCTCCCTCAGCTTCCTAGATTTAAACTATACTTTTCTCTCAGACCATCACAGTGATTAACAATAATGAAACTGAACTGAGACCAATTTCTGAACTTTGCTTGAAGTATGTTGCGTCCATTTCAGATGTGAATAAGAGTTTATATGCCTGAGAACTTTTATGGGGTTTTGTCTGAGTACATCAGACTTGACCTAATAAATCATATTGCTTCTTGTTACAAACCTTGGCTTTCTAGAATATGATACTTGCAGAATGCATCATTTGCAATAGGTAGGTAAGTATGCCTTGTTACAGAAAAATGTCAGAAGACTGAAGATATTTGGAGCACAGAGGGACTAATCCCCCAAGGAATGTACATACTACTCACCCAAGTAGAGGCATAGTGGGTTTATAAGGAGTTCAGACAAATTAAAGCTTAATCTTCTAGTAACAGAGAGCATATAAACAAAAGCATTTAATACAGTTGATATTTTGACTATAGTTAAATATTACATAGAAAATAAATTAATTCAGTAAGAATAACTTTCACCCAAAGAATCCCTGAAGGCCACTGCAAAATGAGTGAACTACCATAGCCTAAAAAGTCAAAGGTAAATAAAAATCTGGGAGTGGGATCTGGGGAGAGAAACTAAGAACAATGAGTCAAAAGGAAAATTTTCTGTGTGCTAAGTACATCGGTTTGATATAGATATATTTGGAAGAGTTTGATAAGCCTGTGGTTGCTTCCATCATGCCCCTGTTAAATGAATGTGTACATTTTCAGGAGTACTGTGCCAGTAAAAAGCGTGTGACCCCAAGAAGTTGGACGGTCATTTCAGAAGCCTCATGTATTTGGCATTGAGGGGCAGAGCTTTAATGAAAGAGCTCACTGCTGTTACAAGTAGGAAATATTGCAGTATATCATGACATAGTGAGCCTTGTGGGTTGTTCACAGGCTAAGGGTTATTTTCATTCCACTAATCTCCAGCACTTTTCCCCGTGCAGGGAATGGCTCAAGGGAACAGATGTGGGTTAGTAACCACTGGTTCTTCTGGCTTATTGTTAGACTCCATCAGCTCCTTAACCTGGTTTGCTGCATCAAAGAAAAATTTACACCACAGCAATTGAGGTCATTTAATAGGAATGGGTGTAAGGAGTCAGAGGCTGTGTAAAGCAGTGCCTCTACTGACAGGAATCAACCCAAGAACCATGGAAAAAAAATAATGATAATGTTTCAAACATTGTCAAGGCAGAAGGATGAGCAAAAAAGGAAATCAAAGACTCTATAGGAGATGTGCCAAGCCTTTACATTATTCAGTTATTGTACCTAGTACTGCACATCTATGGATAAGTTGCTTGAGAATGGTATAAAGCAAAGCGATCTGCAGACTTCTCATTGTGCACAATGAGATCTGATACACACAATTCAAGTACACACACAGGTCACTGCTCCTCTGAATAGTATGATCATGATATCCAGCACAGCAAATGAGAGTGGGGCTAGATACTGGACAGTAAGATTCTGGGAAAGTAAGGCAGAGTCCCTGCTTCCAAGGTCTCTGACTGAAATAAACCTGATAAACTGAGAGTGGGAGAGAATTATGGCACATTTCAACTGTTTTGCAGACAGTAACTGAGGCAGAGATTAAATGACATAGAGAGTACACCATAATTTGTTCAACCGCTGGCTGAATATGAGCCAGCAGTTTGCCCAGGTGGCCAAGAAAGCCAACAGCATCCTGGCCTGTATCAGGAAGGGTGTGGCCAGCAGGACCAGGGAAATGATCGGCCCCCTGTACTCAGCACTGGTGAGGTCTCACCTCGAGTACTGTGTCCAGTTTTGGGCCCCTCATCACAAAAAAGACATTGAGGTGCTGGAGCGGGTCCAGAGAAGGGCAACAAAGCTGGTGAGGGGTCTGGAGCATGAGTCTTATGAGGAGCGGCTGACGGAGCTGGGGTTGTTTAGTCTGGTGAACTACCTGAAAGGAGGTTGTAGCGAGGTGGGGGTCGGTCTCTTCTCCCAAGTAACAGGCGATAGGATAAGAGAAAATGGCCTCAAGATGCTCCAGGGGAGGTTTAGACTGGATATTAGGAAAAATTTTTACGCTGAAAGGGTTATCAAGCAATGGAACAGGCTGCCCAGGGAAGTGGTTGAGCCACCATCCCTGGAGGTATTTAAAAGACGGGTAGACATAGTGCTTAGAGATATGGTTTAGTAATGTGTTTTTGTCAGAGTTAGGTTGATGGTTGGACTAGATGATCTGAAAGGTCCCTTCCAACCTAGGCGATTCTGTGATTCTATGATTCTATCACATTTGGTGATAAACCAACTCAGTATCTTTCAGGCAGGATCCATTTGCCTTTAGACATCTAGAAGGTAAATTCTACAGATGACCTTCACACTGTGGCCTCCTTTCTATACTTAATGAAGAGAAATTGGCACTTTTAGGTATATGGTTTGTCTAATCTGTTTTAAAGGTATAGTAGAAGAAGGTGCCCAAAACATTTCCATTTCTCTCCTGTGACTATAAAATGAGAGTGATTCCCTCAGATGTAGACAAAGACATTGTAGACACTTGCAGATGATCCAAGGGGTCAATCACACCCCTCGATTCCATGGTAAAAGCTAAATTGGGCTCCTTCTGTGAGGGTGCTAAGGTTATCCTAGATTAATATAATAACCTTCTTAACCTTTCAAAGGGTATTTCAGTTATTTTTCTCCTTTGTTTCATTGTTAAACTTGATGTCTTCATCCTTGAGGACATGCACAACTCCTTCTCTGTTTGCGCTTCCTTCCTTCCTTCCTTCCTTCCTTCCTTCCTTCCTTCCTTCCTTCCTTCCCTCCTTCCCTCCTTCCCTCCTTCCCTCCTTCCCTCCTTCCCTCCTTCCTTTCTTCTCCTGCTGTTTTTTAGAACAGAACTTTACATCTTCTCTACATAACATCCTTCCAGCAAATTAAATACAGGAACTGTGACTTGGTCAAATTTTACAAGGAGCTGCAAATTCCCAAGTATCCAACAAAGGCCTATAGATGTCTAACAAGTACCCAATGAAAATGAAATCCTAGGATAGCAAGTGGCTGCATTAATTTAGTGACTAACCTATTTTCTTGTCTGAGATCCATACAAAAATTCTCACAATGAAGAAGGCAGACCCAGTCATACAGGCAGCAGCTGTGCATATGGACTTTTATACTGTACCCTCTGTGCTGTACTCTAACTTAGGGGGACACAATGACAGATAATATACCAAGAGATTGGGAGAACAATTTGATTCAACGGAATTACTGATGCAAAGTGGAAGTAAGAGGAGAGTTCTCCTACAGTACTCTGACCATGCTTAGAAAGGATGGAGCTCAGAGATGATGAATGCTGATGACAACGCTTAGTAGGAGGTGGAAATCGCCACTGCTGAATGCAGAGCCCCAGCTGGAAGCACCAATGTTGTGACTGCTGTCAAAGGCAAGTATGTTTCTGTACAACATGTACTGAAGGCATTTTTTTAATAGCTACAGTAAATTACAATTTTCAACTAAATTACCACTTCAGTTCTTCTATCCTCAGCCAAGTCAACTTCTGTTGAGATTCCTGAATTATCTCTTTGCATACAGAAGAGCCAGCATGGATGTGCTATGGCTACTTTCCTCATTGAACTACTCCAAACCGTATTATTATTATTATTATTATTATTATCATCATCATCATCATCATCATCATCATCATCATCATCGTCATCGTCATCGTCGTCATCATCATCATCATCATCATCATCATCATCATCATCTAAATTACTCCTTCCAGAAGTAATTATTCTCTATGTATCTAAAAGCACTTGTCTGCAGCTTAAAGGATAGTAGCCATGGTACATATGTTTCTGACTTTCTGTATACACACAAAATAATTTGTACAAAGAAATTCTCCTCTCTTCTAAAAGACTTGACCTACAATTCATTCTGTATATCCTGCAGGCGTGAGCAACCCAAAGAAGAGAAAAAGCTTTCAAGAACCCTGCACAGTGCCTCCTTGCTCCTTCGTCAGCCTTCCGAGCTCCACCTGCCATTACTGCCACTGCTAGAAGAGGAGCTGAGGCTGATTATGTGACAAAGCCCCTCAGTGCAGGCAAGATGGGAGAAACTGCCTTCCAAACTTCATATCATTAAATCTGAGTACTTGGTTTAAAAGTAATCACATGGTGATTGCCTAGTTAGGGACCACTGTAATAGCTAATACCAAAAAACTTAATTTTGAAACTTGGAGAGGATTTCTCCTTTTTAACAGATTAAATAATTTCCCAGGAAGGCAAACTAAGTTTTAACTGAACCATCAGACCATCAATTCACTGAAATAATGAAAATTACCTTGAGGCAAAATAGTGCCTGACTAGTTTTTTATAATGAGAGCAAAAGATGCTCATTGAGGCAGCAAATCTGGAGTAATAGGAATTCGTTAGTGTAGCATAGGAATAGTATAGTGTAGCAATACTTCCCACGAAACCAAGATGACTGCTGTCTGTGACCCATAGGACTTACATTACTTAAGTTTCTAGTTTGAAAGTAGGACACTATTTAGAACAATAATGATTTTTAAAGGAATAACTGCTGTGGACTTTAATGAACAGTGCTAATCTATAGTCTATTTCATTTGTCTTTTGAAGTCTAAAGGCGTGGTTGGCTGAATTGCCAGAATTTTGCCTACATTGCACCAAGAACAACTCCCTTAAAGGTGAAATGTTTAAGCAGAATGCAATTGGTTATTGTATTTTAAGAAAATCTTTTAAAAATATAAAATGATATACTGTAAATCATTTATTTACTCAGACCATGCTGTACTATCTTATTACACATTTTCATTTATTCTCTCATTATACTCTGAGGTTAATAAGTGTTACAATTCCAATTATCTTACAGAAAAATTAAACAAAGAGTGACTTTACAAAGACTGCAATATGAAACTACAGTGCATATGCAGAGCAATTTCCGCATGTGAGTGAAGGTTACACACTAATTGTTTATCAATAGAACTGCAGAATAATGAGGAGCGGCAGAGTTTATCCATGTTGTTACAAGAGTTTGATTACAGAAAAAAGTCCTAGTCGTTAGAATGAGAACTGCCACAGTGTGTCACAAGTATTACTTTGTTGATCAGCGAGACCACAGAGGGTACACTGAGGCATCTTCCTTATTATCTTAACAAATGAAATTTACTTAATAGTGAGCAAACTAAATTTCTAATCTTCAATGCTTTTTTTTTCTAAATTTTATTTTTATTTGGAAGCCAAGAGAAGGCCCTATTTAATCCTGCTATTCGCTCTTCAATTCCCCCCAACCTGTTTTCTGATCTTTGCTTCCCAAAGCTCCATTTTTTCTTTCCTGAACTAGGTTTCTCTGCTTTCTTAGTAAGCTGAAATTTTTTTACTGGTTTGGCCCCTGCCTATCAGTCATCCAGGATAGTATACTTGCATCATAAATGCTTTCATTTACAGACATTACAGAACTGTAATATTTGAGACCAATTAGCTCAGGAAACCACTCCTGTTACTGAATACATTGGTCAGACAGTTGATGAACAAAACCATTGGAAAAACAAATACTCATCAACGTCATTATGTACAGAAGTTTTCGCAAAATGTTCACAGGAGGTTTTTTGGAAATGATGCATGCTATCATGGCAGTCCTGGTGTCAATTAAGGATGTGCAAGTTTCAAGTTCAAGAGATGGTTTCAGGTTCCAGATTTTCCACTATCTGGAAAGAATATCTCAGCTCAGAATCAGGCAGAAACAGAGACTGTGGTACTAAACCCAACCCTGCTTCAGTCAGAGTAGAAATTTTTTTTCAAAATCATACAGAACAGTCATGTGAACTGGGCCTTTTCACATCCCAAGCCATCATCCTAACGCCTCAGGGACAGGCCCAGTGGAAGTTCAAGCTATCTTCTTACCAGCATTACTAAAATGAAAACAGGTGGATCAGGATTTCTCAGCAGCTGGTGTGTCTACAGAGCTGGTATCCCATCCTAACATGATTTGGTCTCCAGCCACATATGAAGGAGGTTTGAACTTTGGAAGATCCAAAAACTAGGCAAAATGGTAGAAGAAACAGCTGAATGCCCTCAGAGGTGGTTATGACTCCAAAAGGAGCTATTATTAAAACAGAAAAGACAAGGGTGAAAACAGGATTTTGCACGAAAGCATCCTCTTCATCATCTTTATAAACAATGAAAAAATGATGAGGACTGATTGCAGTCTTATTCTGACGTCTCCAAAATTTGTGAATCAGCATGAATCAACAGTTTTCATTTCCAGGAACAATCTTTGCTCCATAGCACTCTAGGACAAATGCTTCCAAGACAAAAAGGTAGAATAAAATGATTGAGGTCATGCTGTCACTTAAGGGCTTGTCTTAGATTCCTTTATGCTGCTTTGACGTTTAGATATCTTCATGATGTTACCTAGATAACTAAGATACCGTGCTTGGATGGGAGCATGTTTGCACCTCATCCCAAATAAATTGAGTGTTCTTGGAGTGGTTACAGGCACTCATTACATACATCATTTCTGCATAAGCTGCACGTTTAATCACCCAAGAAATACATACAGGTCTTCATAGGTGTTGTTTTCATATGTATTGCCATAGTAGCTGTGAGACACCCAGTAACAGGCAGGGATCTTAGATACTGAACAAACAGAGAACAAAAAAGCTTCCTGTGTCCAAAGATCTCTGGTTTTGAATTCATAATTGCCTTTGGCATTATCAGGGTGTCTGTGTGTGTGTGTGTGCGTGTACAAGTACAGTCTAGCCCAGATTTGGCTTTCAGCACTTACACTTGAAAAGCAAATTTTCCAGAAATGCACGCACACCATGAGTGCCAAATCATTGCTTAAGTTTTCCATTATTATAAACAAATTACTATAGCAGTATACAGTGAAAAAAAGAAACACAATGCCAACAGCATTGTTTGTGCTTGTAGAAATCATGTTCAATTACAAGCATATACATATTCATAAGCATGCATAATAAAAATCAAATATTGACAGATTAGAGTGTGAAAAGCAAAGACCAGATCCCAGGCTGTCTGAAGGCAACAGACTTTTTAAAGTCAAGTAAGACCAAGATTTTGTCCTAACTGATTTATCGGAACCGAAAGACATAAAGTTGTGTGTTGTTTTTTTTTTCTTGTGTAATAACAAGAGGAATATAATACTGAGGACACACTTTTACTTGAAGCTATAAATTTTTTTCATCACCCTCAAAAAATTTGCATTTTTTCTGCTTATTCTTCCTTAGATAGTGAACTTTCATTTTCTTTGATGCAAGCAGCATTTTCAAAAGATTTTTACAAAATGACATGTTTATTAAATCAGCTATTACCTGCTTTTAAAAGTTAATGACTATGTTTCCAGCACGTGAAGTTATTTCATCCTCTAATTTTGGCATTTAGTATTAAATCTGGAAAATCTATGAATTTGTTCAAAGATCTAATTTCTTTGTATTGATTTTTTTTCCCCCAGAATTATTGGCATACACAGGTTGTATACTGGAACTTTTTATGAAGAACAGAATTAAATAAATAAAAGAACCATTTTTCGACATTTAAATCCTTTGTGTCATTTGAAACCTAGTAGTCAATATTGCTTGTACCCTAACCAATTCATTACGTGCCATACTGGCACTTTCAAAATCAGCTACTTTTGATTCAGCTGTAATCATTTCAGTGTCTGTAGCTGTAGCCCATGTCTTCTGTTAAGTGTCTGGAGTGCTTTGAGTGCACTCAGGAGATGGATCAGTGTCCATGAACACAACTGACCTCCAAAATTAATTCTCAAAAATACAAGCTTGGCAAAAAAGAAAAAATAACTTTAGTGTTTGGTGGCACGATCAAGAATGTTTTACTTATTTGTACACTTATGTGTTTATATACTTATACATGCCGTCCTGCCAAATACACCTATATATATAGGTGTATATATAATACTCTCCTCCAACAAAAGCTATGTGAAGCTATAGCTTCTTACTCATCTATGCAGTATTACAAGCATCAGAATTGCTCTCAGGCTGTTCAGGCCTATTATCTTTAGGCATAATGACAGTTTTGTTTTACAAGATGAAGTATCATTTCTTATGTTCTTTCAAATAGGGTATTAATGAAAACGATGGATTTTTAATTTGGCTATTGTAAAGTACAAGTAGTATTGGAAAATCCTCCAAAAAATGCAGTTTCATCAAGCCACATAATGTGTGTAAAAATGCATAATACTGTAAGCAAGACTTCGATCCATGATTACTAGTCCAGTTCAATTTCTGCCTTAACAGTAGAAAAGTTACCTACATAATCTCCGTTTGCATTCATGCATCAATCTGAGAGAAAATCAATATACAACTATGGTGTAGCATGCATGATCCATTACTCACTATTCCTAAGAAGTGTTGCTATTTACCATGTATAGGTTTTCCTTTGTGCTTGAAGAATAAAAGTGAATAATAGCAGATGAAGTAAAAACAGTAATAAATTACCGTATCTGCCTATGTCAGTGAAAGTAGTTGCAGAATCGGAGTGAAAATGAGTGTCATTTATGTAGGAATCTTTTTGTGAAAGGATTTATTGAGGGGGAGCTGTGCAATGCTTTTTGAACAGAACATTCTTCATGCTCCACAGAGCACCATATACTGTAGGAGGTCTCAGAATATACAACACTAATGACTCTTGCATTCATTTTGTTCTTAATAAGCACCATATCATGCCTGGGAACCCCCAGGTTTATGTCATCTGTCAATGTTGATCACTTCTCATTTATTTCTAGGACTGAATTTCTTACTCATAAGAGCTGTTGCTTGTGGGACATGGCCCCTTTGTACTGAAGTTCGTTATAAAGTCCCATAAGACTGGATTTGGTGAGCCTGTAATTCCAAACCCAGTTGAAATACTTTTCAATTAGCTATCAGAAGTCCCATTTCAACATTTTCAAATAAAATGCTCTTTTTTTCTTTCTAAGAATTTAATTTTACACATTTTTTTAAAAAATAATAATAAAAATGCAACATTTTGCTTGACCTGATATTCTTTTTCTTTAATTAAAATGTTCATGAGTTTGTCCTCACCATTGTGACCATACTGTGACATCTTTCACATACTCATGGAATGGGGTAACCTGTTTCTTCCTATCCATAGAGACATCTAGTCCACCTCAACTGTCCCTAGCATACGCTCTTGTGGCCCAATTTTCCTTATAATCTTTTGAAAGCTTTAAATAGCATCTCACTGTTGGAAGCCCATCCCTGTTCATCATGTCACATTCTGGAAGAGGCTATGGTGATTATCTGGTCTCACTTTCTGCATGGTATAAGATTTTCCTGAAGTAATCACTGCTGCAAACTCAAAAGTTATGGATAAAGTAGAATAACTTTTAGAAAGGCATCCTATCTTCATTTAAAAATTTCCAGCAATGGAGTTGAAGTTCTTTCAATGCTTAGTTATTCTCACTGTGAAAAACAGGTGGGTTTTTCTTATTCTGCAGTCATCTAGCATCAACTCAGACCTTGAGTCTTAATACATCTTTGCTAGACTGAAGAACCCTTTTTAACCAGGTTTTTTTTCCTCATGCAGCTATTTAGAGACGATCATCAACTACCCTTTATCCTTCAAGGTAAATACTTATGGTGTCTGAACACAAGGAATTCTTTCCAGTCTCTAATAAATCTTCACAGTTGTGTGGCACTCCACAACATTTCAAAATAACTCTTGAAGTGCACCCATCAGAATTAGGTCTTATTTTAATAGCACCTGCATAAGCATAGAGATAATATAAATGCCCTTCTTCTAGAGAATAATCTTTCTCTGAATACATATCCAAAATCTGTGCTTGGTATTTTGGCCATACCTTCAAACAAGGAGTATATTTTAAAGTAACTATTAATTGACAAGAAATATCCCAGAGCCTATAGACCTGCAACACCCAGAATGGCAGGTCTCCAATTCCAAGAAAGCAAAATCCAGAGGCTTCAATCCTAAATACACGCGTCATTACTGAATATATGTTCTGTAGTACAGTAGTCCCTCAGCCTTTGTGTCACCTATAAACTTAATGAGTCGTAATGTTATGGTTGCTTCTCCATCATTAACAAAAATTATTAAATAGCATCAGGCCAGAAGACATAGCATCTCAACAAAAGGTCCTGATGAATAATGGTTTTTCTAGTTATGTTTTGCGTCTTACCAGGTAGTCAAAATTTAATAATTTGATATGTGCCACAATGATTTTCTTATCACTGTAGCTTCTTAATCAAAATGTCATGCTGCATCGTGACATGTCTTACAAATGTACATTACATCACCACAAATGTATCAGATTGGAAGATGGTATTGACCTAGTTTGACAGGATTTAGTTTCTATGAATGAATGTTTATTGGTGTTAATGACATTATCCTCTACATTTGTATTAATCTATTCCAGGATCAGCTGTTCCATAACTTTGCTCGAGATCAATGCCAGGATAAAAAGCCTGTAATTACTTGTGTCATTTCCTTTACAGCATTTGAAAGTGTAAAGGGGAAAAAAAAAGAAAAAAAAAAGGGTTTTATTTCCCTTCAAGCCTTCCTTGAGGACTTATCAGAAATGGGCAGTAGCGATCCCTGGTCAGCTCTTTAAACTATTGTTATCAGCTTATTAAATGTTATGTTAAGTAAAGAAGGATTTTATGAAGGGCTTGTGCTGGGGAAGTGGCTGGTAACATTAGGACAGGACAGGACAGGACAGGACAGGACAGGACAGGACAGGACAGAATGGAACAGAATGGAACAGAATAGAATAGAATAGAATAGAATAGAATAGAATAGAATAGAATAGAATAGAATAGAATAGAATAGAATAGAATAGAATAGTTCAATCGAAAAGGACCTACAACTATCATCTAGTCCAACTGCCTGACCAATTCAGGACTGACCAAAAGCTAAAGCATGTTGATAAGGGCATTGCCCAAATGCCGCCTTAAACACTAACAGGCTTGGGGCATTGACCACCTCTCTAGGAAGCCTGTTCCAGACCACCCTCTCAGTAAAGAAATGCTTCCTAATGTCCAGTCTAAACCTCCCCTGGAGCAGCTTTGAACCGTTCCCATGCATCCTATCACCTCCCTCTCCACTTCCCCTCCTCAGGAAGCTGTAGAGAGCAATGAGGTCGCCCCTCAGCCTCCATTTCTCCAAACTTGACAAACCCTGAGTTCTCAGCCACTGCCCATAGGACATTCCTTCCAGGCCTTTTATCAACTTTGCTGCCCTCCTCTGGATGCATTCTATGACCTTCACATCCTTCTTAAATTGCGTTCTCTATTTTCCACACATAAGACCAGTAAGTGATTACTTGAATTCAAAAAACCTGTAATAGTTTATCTTCTACGCTCTAATTTTCTATCTCACACCAAAGTCCTGCACGCTACAGACTATGCTTTTTCAGTTAAGAAATTGTAAAGGGTAAGGTCAAGAAATTCCAAGGTATTTGCAGAAGGAGTTTTGTAGCATAGTCCTTCAGATTAAGGCACAGCTATTTCTCACTTCACATTATAGGTAGATGTGTTTTGTTTTTCTACAGAGCTATTTGGTAGTCTGTAACAGATGCAAGCTTGCATTCTGTTTGCTGTTTTAACTGGTAGAATAAAGAAAAATATTGATCCATATGCATTCATGCTTATTTACTTCCAATACATTTGACAACTGGAAAAAGGTTGTTTTTTGATTGAGTGTTATTTTGTCTCCTTTGCCTACTCAAGACTTTCTAACTAGATTATTATCAGTCCTTCTTACATTACCAACAATGACTATTTTTTTTCTTCAAATTTCACTGATATCACCTTTTCAAATGTATATTCATAAACAAGCCATCCCTATTGCCTTTATTAATTTCCCTCTGGTATTCATGGAATGTTCCTTCCTTCACATCCCCCAATGCCTTCATTGCAATGTGCTGTTAATAAATTAATTCTGAGCTAAATAAATGCTCCTTTTTTTTTTTAACTGTTTCTACTAGCCCTTTTGCTTTAGTCTACTGCCCTCCCGGATCACCCCATCAATCTGTTTGGTACTTCCCAGTTCCTTTGTAATGAATGCAAAAGCCAGCCTAAACCACATCCAAATCCAACTACTTCTCAGCTGTTCACCTCTATTTATGAGTAATATTTTTTATTTCTGAACTCCATACTCAGACTTTCACTAGTTTTCATCAGAAGTATTTCCTTCTTTGAGTTCAACTGGCGATAAACTTGGCTTCAACCTGCCAACAGTGTTCACCCATAATTGTCAAAGACATCAAAACAGAGATTTAGCCCAAGTCTGTTAATATTGCTTTCCTTGCCTTTTTTGATATTGCATCCCTTGTTGGCAATAGGGATGGCTTGTTTATGAATTGTTTTTGCTTATTGATGAATTCTCTCTATCCAGTATACTGCAGTGTGAAATATTTAAATGACAGGAGAATAACATGCACTGAATTTTTAAGGGGCTTCTGTTAAATTACACACTGTCAGAAAAATGCTATCCTCTTGCAAATGAATGCATAGAGCTGTTTTCCCTGAGTACCTTTCAGTAACACCTTTTAATCATTCTCTTCAGTCCTGGGAAGAGCCTACATATCTTTCTGCGTCTTCCCTGCATGATCTAGAATAGGAAGAGTGACCACAAAGACTGCAGAGAGGAGAAAGGACTCCTGTAAAATTCTGAAGAAAGGGATGAGCAAGGTCAGTGGTTCAGTGACACGAAGGCGATGTTTCATTCACAGTTCATAGTTAATTGTAGAGTGGAGCAACTAGAGTGCAGGAAGGTATCAACATCCATTGATGCCAGAAGTTAATTAGTTCTTGGCAAATGAAAAAGCAGTTCTTTGTAATGACCAAACTATGGATTTATTTTGCAACTATGCTAACTTTTTGAAGAACATATGGTAACATCTTTGATTATTACTTTATAGGTTCCAGTTTTCCTCAACTACAAATACCCATGCAATTACCTAAAAATGTATGAGTTTTGGGGGGAGTGGAGTGGCCTTCTACACTTCAACCTATGAATCATCATTAACCACTTATTCAAATGGCACTGCATGAAGAAGATTGTATGTCAGATATGTGCAAATTAAAGGGAACATGAGATGAATTCTAACTGACTGTAACAGTACAAAGACTTTGAAAATTCAGCAACTTCAACCAACTATTTATAAGAGGAGAACAATTTGGGAGTGGCTAAATATGGGAGAATCTATTCAGTTTTTAGCTATTTAATGACTGTGTTACTGTGTTGGCTGAAGATCCAGTCTGCACACAGAAGCAAACAGTAGAGTGTGTGATTTAAAGTTATTTTTTCCCCAAATGTTTGTAAAACACTAAGTTTTCCTGCATGTTTGATTTAAAGGGCCAAGTCTGTTTCATTCATGTGAAAGGACTCAGTTAAAAATTTGAAGAGCTACACCAGTGGAACGGAATAGCTATGGAAAGGCTGGAGGCTGGCAGTTCGTCATTCCTGCGTACGTCTGGTCGCACGGCTTGTTTCTACATGAACAGCCTTCGGTGGTGGCCCTCACAGGCCTGCGACTTGTAACCGTGCCCTGCTTCCATTAAACAGCTGGGTGTGACCTCTAGTCCAGTGGATGTCTTCTGCTGACTGCAACCTAAGTATTAGTCGTAGCACTTTGAAAAGCGCTTTGCTCTATTGGAAATCAATAAGGTACAGGTTTCTAAGTCACTTATGCCACATATTTACAAGGTAATTGGATGAGCATGAGACATGCTCAAAGCTTAGCATGCTCTTAGCACTGCTGCTAGGCATCCACAGCATGCAAGGTCCCTCATGACTGTGCACTCCACAGGTTGGCCAACAGGCACTTTTGAGGGTTTTCTCCTATGTACGTTAGTTTTACATATGCAAACAGAATCTTGTCAGTACTGGTCATCTAATGAAAAGAGTATGGGACCTACATTATTTACATTTCACTCAAATTAAGTCTTCTGAAGAAGAAAGTGTAGGAATGTTTCCATTTCTGAAAGTCTTAGGATCGCAAAAATGTTTAATGAGGTACCCAAGGGGCAGTCAAAAAAATTCACTGGCAGTCTTAATTTAAGCCTCTGATTTTTGTTTTTTTTCATAGCCAGCAGTCTCTTTGCCTTGTGCTTTGCTTCCACAGATGAATCTGATGCAAAATAGGGAAAAAATACCACATGCAGAAAATGGTAACAGGTTAGAAATAACCAGCTAGGGAGATATGTTTCAGCGCTGTGAGAAGAAAAGTCGGGAAATTCACAAATAGTTAGGATCCCATTTAAATAGCGCACACACCTTTGCAAATGGACCACATACAGAACAGCCATCACATTTGAGACCTACTTTGCCGAAGAGGTACCTGAGTAACAGTCTACTTTGGGAAAGAAGCATAAACAAGTTTTTCATATCTCTCCCCAATAACATTACTGATTTTAGAAACCACCAGATGGATTGGAGAATGAAGTACCTTATTTACACAGGTTGGTGATGGGTCTCAGTAAGACAATTAATATTGACGATGCTTAGCAGGCATCAACCTGAGGGCAAGAGTCGGCTCGAGGAAGACTAGTTTTAAGTTTCACTCTCAGAAGGGTGCCATAACCAAGTGCTATGGCTGAATCTGTGCCATCAGCGCCTGCTTACTGAACGGTAGCCTTTGACGGTTCAGTGATTTGCAGCACATACAACAATTAAGAAGGGCATGAGAGTAGCCTAGGATAGAGGTTGGCATCGTGTAAACAGGTGCTCAAGGAGTTTCTGTCAGCAAGGGGTAAAGTTTGCTGTGTACATTTGTTCCAATAAAAAGCGCTTGCAAAAAAAACCCTGGGGAAGGAACAAAACATTGTGGCTATCCCTTTTTCTCTTTTCTTTTTTTTTTTTTTTTCCTTTTTTCTGTTACTGCTCTTTACAAAGAGAGCCTATTCCTGTGTGCAGATTATACCTTATCGAATGAGAAGTGCCTTCTGGAACTGAGTTACCACTGATCAATTATTGTTGCATTTATTGATGAGCCTGAATATGACAAGATGCTCCATGTGAGATTTAATACTTCAGGCAAACAGCTTGAGTATTTGGATATTAAGATTAGTTTTCCCTCAGTGTGTTCTTTCTTTGACTACACAATTTGAGGCTTGACTACCGGTAATTTTATTCTACATCTAGACCTCTGCTGTGCATTATCTCTAATTTGTACCAGGCTTTGCAGTAGGTTTGCAATAGGAATAATGGGAATAAATACACTTTTGCCCTACTCGGGCAAAAGGTTATTGTGCAAGCCCCTACATGGTTTAGGCCCTGGAATCAGGTTTCTATGGCACTGCCAACCAGTTATGGCAAACTTCGGGTCTTTGTACATAAATAAAATGTTAATGAGATGCTAACGGCAGATGTAACCTCCTTAAACTGTCAGAAAAAGAATAGGAGAGACTGGCAAAACTGAAATGCTTGGAAGAGCCCGAAGAATCACTTGTGATGCAAGTAGGTTGCTTTTCCATTAATATTTAAATGTATTTTTAGCACAGGACAACCCATATTGATACATACCAAAGTACCAAATTGAAAATGACAGATCACCTATGAGCACTGCCTCGAGTTTTTATTTTTTTATGTGTAGCTGCATTTGGTCAGCATTTCCCAGAGTTTTTAGGGATGCATGGGTCATCTGTGAAAATGTATTCAGAACTGAACTTCGGCAAACAATAAGGCAGCCTTGAAGCTCTTTACTTTCAGAGCTTTCAGAAAGATTACCCTAAAAAAACGAAGGAAGTTGTTCCACTGGTTAAAGATTTCTCAGTACGATTCGTAACCTGGTTTGATTCAAACTCTTATTTTCTGTGAGTACTGTAATTAATGATTGACATAAGATAATTGCTTTGCCTATATTGGAAACAGCACATTAAAATAACTACAATACTGAAAAAAAGAAACCCCAAGCCTTTGAGAATATCTTCAAATTAATTCAATTATGAAATCTTTAACCACTTCATCCTTGCTTTTCTCCTTGAATCAACCTTTTTCTACCTGGTTTATTTCATCTGGAGCTACCTATCTTCAGGCAGTCCTGATTTCTCTTTCATTATTTCTTTATTATCATTCTTTTCCTACTTTAAACAAAGAGATATATGCAATTTTGCTCCGTCTCAACCTATCACACTTATTTTTTTCCTCTAGCATACTCCCTCTTAGTCTATGAATTGCTTTGGAAATTATCACTTCCAGAGTTTTCTATACATTGAATTTTAATGTCAGAAAATGCAATTTGTTCTTTAAAATAATCATTAAACACAGCTTTTTGATGAAGCCAATGGGACCGATGAATAATGCTGTCTTCTAAATACCAGCCAGTGACCTATACTCTTGCAAGATAACATGTATGTCTCCATCAGAAATGGCAAACATAATTAGTTCCCATGAGCACTCAGAAATATCTTTCTATTCTTGTGATATCTCTTATGATACTATCCATGAATTATTAATTTTAAGTGGTTTTAATCAAGGCCTGGCTGATTTAATGCGGTAGACAGTATTATAAAAACATTTCTGATACAGTTCCATAGATGTGAAAATACATAAACATAAAAGATAATTCTTAGTACTGAAGCAATATATGATGTTAGCAGCTCAAGATTCTAAAATTGTGATTTGGTTAAACTTGGTATGTATTGTTCCTTGCCATCTCACCCTCTCAACCTTGTAGTAATGAACTTCAGCAATAATTGATATTCTTAATCTACTCCATCCTTGAATGGATTTCTATACAGCCCCATAATAATTCAGACTCAAGAAGGAAAAAAAAAAGATGAAGTGGAGGCCAAGACAGTCAGGATTATTGCTTAGTACAGACAGGCAGTGCAGAATCTGAAGCTTCTAATCTACGTATGATATTTCTAATGTAATAAAATTGGATGGTTATAAGGAAGAACAGCTCTAAATCTAAAACTAAATCTGAAGCTCTAATTCTGGCATGTTCCCTTTTCAGTTGTTGTGCATCTTTTCCCTTGTAAAACTTTTTTGAAGAAAAGTGACATTCTCTTATGTTGGCCTGTCCTGCTAAATGATGCTCTTCAGGTTCTCTCTTGCAGTGATTGTATAGGGTAATTCTTTAAACAGGTTCATGCCAAAACCAGCAGACTACAATGTTAAGAGCTGAAATCTTTTTTTGTTCCCTGAGTTCTGCAAGAGTCTTTCAGTACAGAGCAGTGCATTCTTAACACAGACTGCCTTGATTTTCCCTGCAGGAGAGCCTATCAAGTCTCACAAAGCCTGAAGACCTACCAACAGGAAATATTACATTTTTGGCAGTTCCTTACAGATAGCAATGAATAGCAAAAGCCAAAATGGTCACAGCTTTGTGATTCTTGCATTTAGGAGGCTGTTTGTTTATTTGTTTGTGAAAAAATAAGCAGCCTCGTTTCTTGATTTTCATCTAAAGTTTTGCTAGGTTTAATGGCCTCTATTGAATCTATCCACCTCCTGATTGAAAAAGGTCCCCCTGAACATTTTCTTTCTTTACTTTATTTGCAGGCCGTCCTGCAGCCCTATGGATACCTGAGCTCAGTGACTGACACTGTCTATGATCATTTAGCACCCAATTCCAGAAAAGAACAAAACACAGACATTTTGTCATGGGTTCATAAGCATTTTGTTGGCAGCGGAGAACTGGTGAGATCTGAGGGTCTTGGACTCCTTTCCAGCCTCTGAACAGCAATGTAGTCTTTCCACCAAGCTTAATATATTCTGCCTCTGTCCAAAGCTTTTTCCTCATTCACAGCTCTGACTTTCTAGCTGGTTTATGCAATCATCTCCAGCACGAGTTCACCAGCTTCTCATCCCAGTGCCAGTATCTTCATCCCTGCTATCTCCCTTTCCCCTGTGCCCCAGTCTTTCTTATGCTGCATGGCTCCATTTCCCACAACAGAAGTTTTCTCGTCCAGCCTTCCCCAAGCTCCTTCTCTGCTTTTAATTTTCCTCTTCTTAAGGGCTTCTAGTCCGGTCTTTCCCGCTTTGCCTCTCCCTGGGTATTAGTGCCCTTGTTCCATCAGTTCCAGCCCCTGATCCGAGCTTCCAGTTTCTCATCACTTTCCAGCTCTGTCTTCTCTTGGAAACTTTTAAGATTGTTTAATGCATTTATTAATGAACTGTGAACAGTAATGCAGCAAAACCACCAAATGAGGCATGTTTTAGATTAATTAAGTTTGGAGAAAAATATGACCTGGAAGAGAGGATTTCTTTCCTCCTGGACCTACAGGGCATTTTTACGTTTCTCCTTGAGTGTGATCTCCTGGCCAGAGGGAGCCTGGACTGAGCCCACAAGCTTTTCAAACATAGAGTGAGGAAAGGTATTTTCCCTGGAAAGGTGTCATGCTGGATTTAATAACTCTAACATACAAGCTCTTCCTTGCATGCCTTAATTCACAGGCTGACCTCACGCAGGTGGAGTGAGGGCATTTTAAACTTAACTAGCCCTCTTCCTCAAAATTATTTATTTCAGTATAAATCTATTTCCACAATTTTGTATTATTTCTACTTTTTCTTGTTTTACTTTTAGGGTGAAATCTTTTGGAAGCACAAACCAAAGCATTAAACAGAATATTTAAGCGACCAAAACTGCTTAGAATTTAACTACTTAAATGGACAGGCAGGAGACTAGACCATAGTCTTCTAAATGTCAGGACAGGCCTGTTTATGATTTATATTGTTGGATTACGTATTTAAAGAAAAAGGTAGTAGAGTGCTAGACATCTTCTCAACACTTCACTTACCATTAAATCAATATTTCATGAACATATTTCCAGGTGCTTAAGCATTTCCACTATCAGATTATATCAAGTTTTAATCATGTTTGGGTGGCTGAACATGTTTGATTAATAAAACTCCACTTTTCGTTATTAATGCTAAGGTTGTCAACTTAGTGAAAACTCTGAATCAGAAAATCAAAGCTGGAAATCATCAGAGACCCTGTAATACTAATGCTTGAGGCTGCATTTACATGGAATTGCAGAGGGAGAAAACTGCGTTTTATAATCAATAAAAACAGTACATGTTTAATTCCACAGACACTGTTATAAAGAGGTTTTTCCTGGGTTTTGTTTGTTTTTTTTTTTTTTGTTTTGGTTTTTTTTTTTTTTTGTTTTGTTTTGTTTTTTCTTTCTCTTTTCTTTAAGCATATTTAACTGGAACTGAATGCATATCTCAAAGTTTATATATTATAGCTGAACAAGTAAACCGTTCCTCTCCATATTTCTCCCTTCAGTCTCCAATTATGTAGATCACTTCACGTTCAGTTTTTGCAGTAAAAAAATGGCATAAATGCATCTATAGTAGGAAATCAGTACATTTAAATTCTATATAGTCAGAATGTTCTCTTGCCTTTTTATGAAGTCATGTAAATTCTAGTAAAATAATTTAAATATTACATTCCGATTGGCTGTTATTTTTACATCCCCCTTAAACTGATCTAAGTTACCACATTAGAGTCAAGGGAGAAGAGAACATGCACCACATCTCCTCTATTTATTCTTGTTTCCTGATTTTTAGTGGTCTTCCTATAACATGTATCTATCTATAGATCATATTCCACAAAGGTCCCTACAACTAGTGCAAACACACAAGACAACATGCACCTTAAGCAGTTTGCCAAATTGATTTTACAGCATAAAAAGCTGCAGGTGTTCAAAGACAAAAATTTAAAAAAAAAAAAAGAAAAAGAAAAAAAGAAAAAGTGGAGGGAAGAAAACCTTTAAAAGTTCACTTTCTAATCCAACCCTTTAAAAATAGGTTTGATTTCTCTTTTTGTGAGAAAGTGATTTAAAAATCCAGTGTTCATAACTGTATGTCTCATAATATGAAGTGGTGGGGAACAGGGCAGGCAAGGGGAAAACAAAGTACCCCGAGGAAAGCAAATCAGGTTGAAATATTGCTATTTTTATCTATTGTAAAACTGTGAGTAGTTTGAGTCACTTCTGATTCAGAATAGCAGTGACCCCATGATCACAGTTCCCCATCGGAAGAGGACTGGGGACTGGTCAGGTAATTAAGGAAAAGAGAATTTCTTCTTTGGAAGAGGGAAAACCTTTCATGATGCATAATGCCACTGAATCTTAACTCCTCACTGGGATGTCTTCTGATTGCTTTCAGAAGCAAACTGGTACACAAACAGGGATTACTAAAGCTAGAATCAATTTCTGGCTTTGTTGAGTACTTGTGTTTATGGGCAGTTCATTTCACCTTTGCTTCTCACTTTGATGAACATTTAATGATCTTGTGCAAAATTTACTTTGTTCTGCTTTTGTCTATCTTTTCCTTCTACAGCAGGAACTCTCTCTAAGGTGGAGGGAATCAGGCTTATTGAATTTCTTTGTCCATGCCCATAAATTCTTTCAGAGTTAACACAATCCTGTAATTTTGCCTAGTGCAAAAGCCACTGAGCTGTTTTTCTTAAGATAAAAATTCACTACAAATCAAAAATGTGTCTAAGACATTCCGTGTGCTGTAGTTTGCTCAATCATTACACTAACAGCTTTGTGCACTGTGGAATCAACCCAAAGTGGAGGGAGAAAAGCAGATGTGTTGCCAGTAAGGAATACTGAACACTCCAGAACCCTATTAAACCCCTTGCCTGTGCCTATGCCCAGTTTGGAGGGTGGCAGATAGAAGCAGGAGAATGTGCATGGCTCTCATCTGGTGATGGTGTCATGCCTCTGCGTAGGGAAAGAATGGCAAGGTCTGAGCTAAAAAAATAGCCAAGAACAAGGCAAGAGGTCTGTAGCAAATGGTCAAAGAAGAATAAAGGTCTTACTCCAGCATGTGTTCAAATGAAAGTAAAAGCAAAGCACCAAACCAGCCTTAAAAGAAAGACAGTATTACTGAGAGAAATTTTTTGGGGGGACAAAAAAGTAGGAAGGAAAAAAAAAGAAACAAGCAAAGAAGCAAAGAGGCCTGAAGACTAGGTGCGGAAAAGTAAGCTGGCTGTGACATGTTGGAGTGGAATTGGCATAAAACTGGTCAAAGCAGAGATAATCCAACACATTTGACCACATCTAAATCAGCATAATCTCACATAATCCGTGAGATTATAAGTGATTGTTACTATTTACAGTGTCTGTGGTGATTTTGATCCAATACCAGGATCTATAAACTGTACTTTTGTTGAACCCTATCCCATGATAGGGTGTTGGAACTAGATGATCTTTAAGGCCCCTTCCAACCTGAACCATTCTATGATTCTATGATTAAAATTTTAAGATTGTAATTAAGAAATGCGATGGGCTAAGGAAGACTTCATCCCCTTTTTGATTAACATATCATTCTCAAACTGACCTTGACTATTGCCAAATGGATTTGTTGCTATTTGTTTAGTATTTGTTGAATAGCTTCAATAAATAATTTAACAATAAAATATTAAAAATTTCTTTATGATATATTGACTGAAACTGCGTTGTCTGTGCTTTAATTGGATGACAGTTTTCCTAAATGTGAGAATAACAAATGACTTTAAGAACAAAGCAAAACCAAAGTAACAAAAATGGCAAAACCTGGTGTTAATGTACTCAAAGATTTATGAGCTACATGAATCAAAAACATGAATGCAATGAAAAAATCTCCAACATTATTCTTTTCATTTTCTTACTCAACTCTACACTGGAATGACTTATGGCCTTCTTTACTTACAGAAATTCAGATGACATAATATGAGATGAAAGTATTTCTGAAATAGATAATGCTAAAATTACTTCATTGTCACTGTCTTTCAGAGTAACTTTCTGAAGGAAAGCTGAAAATGGTAACAGCATCTTACATCTACTTTATGGGATCAGCTTGAAGCTTATGATAAGCAGACAATAAATTAATTTTCTGTCTTTTTTTTTTTGAGCCAGTATCAGTACTAAAAAAACCCACTCCCAAATACTAATTATAGGGTTACACAAAAATTTTACACTCAAAGAGAGATTACCTCAAGAAAATGGAGGGCTGCAGACTTCAAAATTCTTTTTTTGTTTTTCATCAGTAGAGACACTGATTGTCCCTAAGTATGCAAAGTTACATTCACAATATTCTTCAAGAAATTATTACTTCCAGAAGTTGCAATGCTTGAGATCTGATTTTTTTCTTGTCAATTTGTTAAACACTTTGGGAAGCAGTGGAAGAACATGGGCATTTATGTATGAATTTGGGAACTGCAAGAAAATGTTCACAAATTACCTTATAATGCGATGCTTAATAGGGTATTAGTAGGATTGAAACTGTTTCAGGATGTTATTGTTGGTTCAGTCTCTGATAGAACTACAAGAGTAAATTCTTCTTTCCTCAGGATGACTGAGACTGGATGTAGAACAACTGCCAGCAGTGTTCCTATTTTAGAAATTGTTTTGAGTATAGGCCAAAAAAGGGGTATATTGGCAGTTCAATATCAAAGACAATCATAAGTTACTGAAAACAGGTGCAATGAAAAATGTAATGTTTGCTATAATTTATAAACTTGTCTGGAGTTCCCCTGTCCTAAGAAGTTTTTTTGCCATAAAATTGTCAGGTTTTGCACAAAGAAATTAAATCTGTTTAAGGTGCAGTTTTATTTTAAGGTTGTGACAATGGGAAAACTTTAAATTATGTTTTAAGAAATCCTCCATTCCTAGATGATAGGGTATTTATTAGCATCCTGTAATCCTGTTCTCTGTGCATCTCACCATGGATCTGACTTTTAAACGCATGCTGTTAGAAGACGGGATTAAGCACCACCTGCAATGGGCCTTGGCCTGAAATGAGTTGTGAGCCTACCACTGAGCTAAAGGGGCTTCTGTTATCTCAGATGACTAGGCTAAACCCCAGCTTTCTACACCTGTAAGTTCACAGTGCAGAATGTCAAAACCAAAACAGCTTCCAGCTACTTTATTTGCTGCTAGCAGAAGCTAAAGGTCAGCTCTGCACCTTTGTTAGTGTTCCCTGAGGGTGACGGAGGGAGCTTTCGTCAGCCTGGTACTGAGAGTACTCTTCAAGGATGCACTTCATTGCAAAGGGGATGGTCCCACCACACCATTCAGCTTTCCTGCTTCCATTTTTCTGATGACTTCAAGCAGAAAAGATACCCCAGGATTGCTCCTTGAAAGTTTCTGATGATGCCTGTCCCAAGAGAAGACGCGGCTTGGAGGCAGCTTGAGTTTAAAAAAAAATTAAAATTCCAGGTGTGTAAGCCAGGGGTGAACTGAAGTTCAGAATTTGCTGAGGGGATCCATTGTGGAAACGTGTCCAGGGACGCATTTTTTTCAGATGTACTGCTCAGGATGTGTCCTTAGAAATTAATCTCTCTATTCATATAATTAAGAATAAGTTGCAATAAGGTTTTCTTCACATTTGAATGTGCTTCTGTCTTTGTCTATTGTGTTAACACTGGCAACATTTACCAAGTTTTCCTCCTTTCCTTTAGAAAAACAAAAAGACCAGCTCTCTCTCAGTGGAGGAATGGAAGAATAAGGATAAAAGACAGAGTTTGGAAAGGCAGTGTGTAAATTGGTATTACTAGAACAGACATTTTAATCAATGTTTTATATTAATAGACATTTGTTTAACTGTATTTTTTTTCTGGGAGGTATCCTTATTAAAAAATTGACTAGATGGAGATAAATACAAATGAAATTGGACCAAAACAAGTTAAAACTGTGATCTGCATATTTGGCTTCAGGTTTGCCTACAGATTTGCATTATTTTGACAGGTGTCCAACTACATTAGGAAGATGTATGGGAATTTCAACACACTTTCAACATCTTTATGTGATTCATAGCAACCTGTGTCTAGTGAACGATGTATAAGATGCATATTTTTTTTTTCTCTTCAAGCTGCTTTATAATTCTTCTGTGATTCTCCTACTTCATTATTCTAAGAAAATTTCTGTTTTGAACCAATAGTATTAAAGGAATAATGTGGCACACTGTTTATAATATGCAAAAGACATGCCCGAAGCTGTGGACACGAATAACAGAAAACTCTTCAGATGTTTTTTCACTCTAACTGCTCCTATTTTAGGAGGTCTGCAATTAACTTTGATACTGACTTGAATTAGAATGTGGGTGGTGGTTCTGTACTTCTCAGATGAATATCTGTATTTTATATTTATCTAAAAATAAACTGTTCTCCTTTGGTACAACACTGTACATTGACTTTTTTGGGGGGGAGGGGTGTTGGGAGGGGGTGTCCCCACGTCCAAGACACACTTGAAAGATTTGTACAAGCTAAAGGGAACTTACTGCAGTTGCAGACACTTAAAACAACTAAAACAGGAATAGCTGAGGATTGCTTCTGTTAAAGAAATATAACGTAGATGGTATTGTGAAACCCTTGCATTCGGGAGCAACCTAGATCTTCAGCATAGCTAAATGTAGTCTCCCAAATGTCATGTCAGAATGAAAATTTTAATTTTCCCCTCCGCTGAGGATAAATACAAGATGGTGAATTCTGAGAAACAGTGAAAGGTTTTGAAAGAGAGGCATACAAGAAAATGCCCCACTATCACGCAGAATTATCCTATATAGGGATATTGCCTACAATTATAGTTCTACCACTGTTTTATATAACAAGGTCTCAAAGACTAAACTGACTCACCTGCAAGGCTCATACAAGAAGGCGATGTGTTCAAGAAGATTCATCTGTTCAGAAGTACAAGGACATCGGCAGAACTTAGTAAAAGACACGTGAGTGTTTTGAGATTCTTGTCCTAATACCACCTTCCTGTACTCTTGGGATTATATATTTTACTTCTATGAAGCAATGAAACTTTAGTCCATACCTTCAGTTTGTCTCAAGTTGACTGTGATTAACTTTCTCTGACGTAATGAGTGACAGTCTGTGTGGTGTCTTCTGCCAAAATTATTTTGTAAACACTGCAATGCATCATGACTGATGCCAGTCCAGATTTCTGTCACTGCCAGACTGCTGCACCCAACTGCCAAGGGTTCACCTCAGGTTCTCTGTGGGATGCTGTGGTAGCCCTGGTCATGGCAGTCTTCCTTACGTTTCAGGAGTGCTCTCTCATGTTATCCCATATCATTACTTTGGTTGCATTTGCTGGAAGATTTGGAAACTTGCTAAACACTTATTCTTGTACTGTACCATTTCCTTCGCTACCTGACAGTGTAGCTCATACTTGCCAGACTCTCTGGCAGGTAATGGTAAGACACATATTGGCTTCAGTAGGCAGTGGATAAATCCAGCATCAGGCAACTAATCATAGAAGAGATTTTGGTTCTTGCCAGTGCAACTAGGAAGCAGAAGGTGTTGGCCGAAATGGAGTTGTTATTATTATGAATAGGACCTAAATGTTGTGAATGTTAGCTGCAGAAAAGGGTCCTAGAGGCAAAGAGCCTCTAAGACCCCATGGAAGAAATCAGGAAACATGACTCCAATGTGAAAGAGTAAAGCCTAAATTTAGAGAGATCTTGCTAGCACATAACTAATCTGTGCTGCACGTTTTCTAAGGTATGGGAAATTAAAATCTAAAAAGACACTTAGCACCTTTCTGTGACATGTGAATAGTCGCCCCATTATGTATCTTAAAATTCTCATTAAGATTGTAGATTCAGCAGTGAATAAAATATAAAATATCCTGTGCAACACTGTGAGTTTTAAATTAAGTACAATTGCTGCTTGTGAAACACTTTTAGATAACATTGTAGGAATCCTGGGCAAAGGCCAAACCCTCACAGTTTGCATTAATATAAAACTTTTGATTGAGCCAACCATAAGTCACCAATACAGTGATGTAATGACACAGAGGTAGGAAAAAAAGACAGAGGTGCTGGAATAGCAAGAGTCTTGACGTCGTCCTCAGCTGTGTAAATGCGAAGAGGCTCACAGTTCTTATATGTCTTTCCACCCCCATTGCGGTGACATTAATACCAGAAATTCTATCATCAATCTGCCTTGTAGGTCAGAAAATCTCAAGGCATTTTTCACAATTCGAGTCAAAATATTCTGTCTACATTGTGTACCTTTTTAGAAGTAAATACAATTTAACAATCCAATTCTGCTTTGTATCTTGTGTATTAAAGACACTTGCAAAGCCATTCTGACTGCAGTCACGGTGTCTCTTCTATGGAAATACTTCCCTCTCTCCCTACTGCTTCTGCCACCACAGGCAGCTTGCTGCTTACTGCCTTTATAAACATAGTCCTGTAGACCAAGGGTTGTACTCCTACAGGTCTGGCTATCATCCACACAGCAGTGCAAATTCTCATTTGGCAATTCCTGGCCACACAATCGTCCTCACAGACACAATTTTGCCATGGCTCTCTGCAGCAAGTGGGGGAGCTGGGCATCTCAGAATGAATCCATGAAAGCCAGCAGCTTACCAAGGTGTCATCTGAGCTGGGCAGGAAAAAGTGCAGATGAGGAGAAGTTGCTGCTAGGAAAGCCTCTGTTGCTATGAAAAATTCACAACTGTGTTTTTTTGAAGTAAGGAGCCAAAATAATTTTCCATTCCCAATGGATGAGTGAATGAGGACATCGATTCAAGAACCTCTTAAAGTTAGACACATACAAAACTTCCAAAGTATGGATTTATCAGATAAAAACCTCAGCTGAAGAAAACCTTATGGAAAAAGATTGTGTGTGTTTTTTCCATACATACATATTTTCATCCATAAAGCTGCAAATCTTTACAAAGGAGAACTTGAGGTCCTTTGATGAGGACAACTGGGTATTTTTTAGGGGAGAAATAGCTTCTTATTGAAATTTTCCCTTAAGAAAAAAATGCAGGCAAATACCTGCCTCCGAGTCTTCCACTGTCTATTTTTTTTTTAATTTTTGCTACTACCGTAAAGTAAAGTTACTTTATTTCTAATCTCTCTCGCCATTTGCAGCAGTAAGGGCCTATACAAAGGACACTAAGCACTTATCTCTGCAAGGCAAAGCATAAGAATTAAGCCAGTCATATATGCAGTTCTTCCAAACTTACAAAATATGGAGAGGAGTAATATCCTCTCCACTCCTCTTGTTCTAATTATCCTTTGTACTGTTTGTAAACAGAAGAAGAAACGTGTTTTTAGAGCATGCTAAACTTAGCCCACTGGTGAATCGATAAGCTGAGCTTTGTCTAGTTTCTAGTGACTGAAGAGTTACTCATATTAAATAGCCAATTCCAGTCTTCTGCATTTCAGGATCTAATCCCAGGCCAGCATCAGGGAAAACCTCCATTAACTGCAGTAGGCTGTTGATCAAGTTATAAATCACTGTCTTCAGAAGCTGTCTTACTATGAGCTTTGTGAGACATTTTTATAACAAGTGCTGGATTTGCAGGGCAATATAAAAGTTTTGATTCCCGTGTCAGTCAAACTTGTAACCAACATAGGAAAACACTTTAATAGAAGTATTATTTGTAATCGTCTGTTTGATTATTACATTTCTAACCTGAGTGGCTGAGGACAAAATTATCAGAATCTATTTTATGAAGTTTACAATATCAGTGCAAGATGAATTGCTGTTAAAAATAAAAATTGAAATTTCTCTTAGAAAAACTATGTTTTGTTCAAAATATTCATTCTGATTGATTATCATTTGACATGTGAATATGTTTTAAAAGTCAATACAGCCACTGTTGATTATCTCTGCTAAACTGGGATTTGACTTATTGCAAATACCGTATCAGAGATAAAAACTCTGTCAACAAAAAGATTATAGCTAAATCTTCTTATAATCAGGCTAGTTTTCTGTTTTCACATAAACTGATGTTTACTGTCAGAAAAGAAGTCCTACGATATTCCCTCATTCCAGAGATGATTGCAGTGGCAAGGACTTTCAGTATTATTCTGTTCCTCTGAAAGGAGCCAAAGAATGACAGCCAATTCAAATCCAGGCTGGGGATTTGGTGCTGCATATAAAGTAATTTTAAGCTGTATAAACATTCTGGATTTAAAGGTGTTATTGGAGTCATATTTCACAATGAACTATGAAAAATGAACAGGGGAAAAGTAAGAGAGTGAATTCGTTATATATGCCATAGGTCAGTTCTGTGGGTCAGTACTAGGCATTATTTTTAAGTACTAAGTAGCGTTTTCAACCTATTTGAAGTCCTAAATGCGATTTTATGTTCTTGCACTGGGTCTGATGGATTTAATTAAGGACAAAGTGGTGGAGAAAGCCACAGATAAGAAAGAAAAGATGAGTGAAAGCTAGGTTGCAAGTGCTAGTATGGTGTGCACATCTGCCTGTGTGAAGGTAGCAAGCAGAGGTGTCTTCAGCACTGGAGCTGGAGAGTTGGGCAAGAAGGACTTCAAAGGGTGTATTCTTGGTACCTGATTAGCAATGCTGGATCTGCTGGGGATGAGGCCCCACGGGGGCAGAAGATGCACAAGGACTCTGAGAAGTTGTACGTGTGTGTTTATGTAGGTAAGGTGAGAAAGCATAGAGGAATGTGATGGGGGCAGCAGATTCTGGTGAAGGGTGGCACCTCAGACAACAACTGCCCCTGTATGGTTCTGTCTACCACCTATAAAAATAAACTTATACTCAGCTTCAAGACTCAACACAGGATTTTAGCTTGATTCCTGACTTCTTAGGATTTTCTTCTAAATGACAGAAACACATTTTTGAAAGCCCAGACCTGATTTAATGAACCTTGGGAACAAATGCAAGCACAGTTTGTAGGTTTGCAGGGTCTAAAATTCAGACCACAAATTTCAAGAACCCAAGGACAGCTATGAGGATAATTACATCTACCTCATACAAAGCAAGACACAGCAACCGTGAGAATGGATTGTGTCTGGAAGTGAGAACTGAAGAGCTGGAGAGCAGAGAAATGGAGAATTCTCCCACCAAAACCATTTTCTGTTCTGCCTCTTTGGGGAGTGTTAGACAGACTTTTTCCACACACAAATGCCAGACACACAGAAGATACTGGCATCAAGGGAAAGCAGCTTCTGAGATGCTGGAATCCAGCTGCCACACCACTCGTGCCAGGTTAAAAAAGACAAGCAAAGAAGAAAAAAACAACCCACAAATTCTTTCTCCCCTTCTGCACTCACATTAGGAGTAAGGCAGGACAGAATAAGGGGGGGAGGGGGCAGTATTTGGAAGAGAAGGGGACACTGTCTGGAATCGTGGGAACCCAGAGTAGATGTCTGCTGAGGGCTGTAAATCAAAGCCTAACTATTAAAGCATTTGAGATTATGTGATACCCTGGCTGAAAGAGGCAAAGCTCCTGCAATGCCAGGTAGGTAGGCACTGTTTTCAAATGATGCTGTGCATTTATACGAGTCTCCACTCATCTGCTCCAGGATGCCATCTGTTAAAGATAGGCTGTGCAGCACAGCCAGCTGAGGTAGTGTGTGCTGCATCCCACTGAATTTGGTATTTGAGGAAAAAAAACCCACAAGATTCACATTTGTCCTGGGAAGAACACATTGGGAAGATGACAAGCATTCTCTGATGTGCCATCAGGACTCAGTGGGACATTAAAAAATGTCAATGACTTAAAAAACTAAAAGAGCTTAATGAATATTCATTAAGTAAATGTCTTCAGATCAGTTAGCTGGTACAGTAGAGGGTATGACTGATTCAGATCATTATAAACAACCATCCACAGACAAAACCACATGCAACAACTATGGCATCTCGTGCATTTTTTTCCACTCGTTTTCAGGGCTGTGAGTGCACCAACAGGCTCCAGTTGCCCTGATCAGCCTCTGACCACCCTTCCCTGCCACCCTGCCGTGCAGCCCCTTCCCCAGGCTGAGGGGCTTAGCTGCCTGCTGCCAACCCTGGCCTTGCCTTGCCAACTTGATGTCTGGGTTGGGTGGTGGTCCTGCGCCATCAACACGGGCCTGTGGGGTGATGGCTGGACTGCTGGTTGGACCCTGTACTGCCACTGGGCAGCTTGGCTCATCTTGTGTGGGTACTCGTCATGGGCCCTCTGTGCCTACATCTAAGTGACCTGGAAGGTTTTAACAGCGAAAAGTAAGCAGTATCACTGACTTTGAAACAGTTTCTCAAGCCAGATGTTCTTTGCTCACCTAGTAGAAGAGCTAGGCACATGAACATCTTTTCCTCTGGATAAATCTCTGGGAGTGTGTTGGTCTTCTGACAAAGTCAAGGAGCATTGGCTACTGCCTGTATCCGCCTGATCCATCCATTGACTTGATGGGGGCTCCCCCAGGGAAAGTTGGACTCCCTATAAAAAACATGTCTAGGCCTCCCTTCTACTGCCAATAGCTATTTATGTAGATCTTTGCACCTTCTTAAAAGATAAGTATTCTTTTTTTTGTTCTAGGGTAGTTTTTTACTTGCCATTTACTGAGTCCCCTGCAACACAGTATGTACTTTAAATTGGTTGTTATTAGCATTGTCCCAAAGATCTTTATCTGAATCTGCGACAACAGATATTAACCTTGCTTAGCAGCCCTGTAATATAGGGCTGGGAGTAATATGTAAGCCGAGGTACTTGATGAAACAGCAATTTTAAAATATGAAGCACAATTTTGCAGTCATATCACAGGCAGACTCCACTAATTGTCACCCATTCACTGTATATATGCAAAGGTGTACCTTTTTATGGAGGTAGTTATGGCTATTTATTGGGTTTGGGTTTTGATGCTTGGGGGTCATTCAGAATGTATAAAACGGTACTTCCTGTCTGGTTCTGTATGATTCATTTGTAATGATCAGCTATTAAAGTTTTTAAATAGGACACTTTAATGGTGTTTTCTATTTCTGATGAATTATCTTGAACTTATTTATGCAAAGGCTCCTTTGGACTGCAAAAATCTCTCAGGCTAAAGGCATCTGAGGAAGAACACGAACAGGACTTGTATGATGCAAAGAAGTTTTCAAGTAAATGAAAATTAGATTCAGTAGCTACAAGGTCTTTGTGTTTATCTAGCAGTGTAAAAAATTGAGTGGTTTAAAAAGAATGAATAGACTTTCCCTGGGGGAGATGTCAGCAGAAAGTGCAAGCAACACTACAGCCCACTCCACGAGCTTTACTTGTGGATTCCTTCATGATTCTCTTTTGGGTTTTTTGGTTTGGTTTTTTTGTTTGTTTTTTT
>VYZM01014650.1:57002-81148 GCA_013398915.1 Dromas ardeola | reverse complement strand
TTCTTCCCCCCCCCCCCCCCTCCCTTTCCAAGTGTACTTGGAAAGGCTGGCACTCAGAAACATGGAGTTTACTGCAAACACACATAGAGTGCTTGTATGGATTATGTGCTCCCTCTTTCTCTCTCCAGTTTTCCTGACCACCCTTCTGCTGGCTGATTTGCAGGTTTAAAATTTGAGAATTTTCTCCCTATATGCAGTTGCTCCTTTTTTCACAGCTCAGTGCCAGGTGGCTTAGTATTCCCTCTACTTTAATTATCTTTGTCAGCCTTATTTGACATTGTAGCAAGAGAAATGTTCTTGCTGTATTATTTAAGTATCTTGCCAGCTGGCAACAGGGGAATTCTTCAGTATTTGTGAATTAGTTTGATATCATCTGAGAGTGAGAGCTTACTTAGGGTGCAAGATAAAGGTTCACGACCACAGCACCGGCACAGTCGTTTCTGCCATGTATTCCATGTAATCACCATATGCAGTAGATATTTATCTGATTGTGTTTGGATCTTAGCATGAAATTCAAAAAAATCCTCAAGAAAAAGCTGAACACCTCTTCCAGATGGCAATGAAAACTTTCTCTGGCTGCCAGCTTATTGTAAAAGAGGGTAGTCTTCTTGCAAGAGTAAAGCACACCACTGTGGCAATGCTTTAAGCCACTGCTGATTCAAGGCAAGAGATGACAACATTTCTCATCTTGCTTAGATTACAGTCTTTTTGACAGCTGGCTTCCTGCCTGTGTACCTCTGAAATCACCCTAGATTAACACAAGGGTTATTTAGATGTCTGAAAACAGTTTGGAAAGACTGAAAGAATATCAAAGAGCAGAGCTCTGTTGAGTACTAAATCTAGTCATTTTGTGGTGAAAATTGCTACCAAGAAAGGGCTTACGTAAATGCTGGAAGAACAGCAGCGTGTTGCCATGTGGTCAGTGTGACCTGCCTTCATTTTAGCCAGAACACTGCTGAAAAGGAGCTAAAAGAGGCATCCCTGAATTGGTCACAGGCAGGTAACACTGTGGCAGCTCTCACATTATAGATGAACGCACAATTTGTCGAGAAGTAATAGTGTCGTAAACCAGCGGAAAGATGTAAGTCAGAAGCAAAAAAAGATGTTAGGGTTTTGAATCCACCTCCTCCTAATGGAGGACTGCTCCCTGCAGTTCATTTTCTCATACTCTGCCTAGTCTGCTTTTAAATGCCCTGTATAATAGTAGTTTCCATAATTTCCCTTGGGATGAAGAGATGATATTTAGTACTTCTCTTTGTCAAGAAGCTGCCGTTGGTATCCTGCCTGCTTTCCTTTTCCCAACCCCATCTCATTACTCTGAATGATTCCCCGCGCAGCATTCTCAACAACGACTTCTCTTCCTTTCTGTCCTGAGTCTGTGAAGGGATGGCGGCTGGTTGGGTTTTTACGGGCTCCCGCATGGCTCAAAGGGGCCCCACACAGTCCCAGAGGCTAGTCGGTGGGAACTGGTCTCTCTGGTAAGCAGCCCAAAGTCGAGGAGGGAACCCCTATACCCATAAGGTCCTAGGGGCAGCCCCAGCGCAGTCTCCCTCTTTGGGCAGCTTTAGTGTAATATGGCACAGATCTTCCATGACAGAACCCCCCATCTCTTTCTTGACTGCCTATAGCCCCCATGGCGTGGCTGTAAAGGAGATGGGATACCTGTGAGCGGCAGCTGCCGCCTCCTTTCATCAGAGATTGTCCACGTGGTAGGGAACAGCCGCCTTGGGGGTTCCCTAATTCTCAAACCTGGACAGGGCTACTTTTATTCAGTAAATCAGCATGTACCACAGCACAGATGCCTCTTTATTCTATTTGTTCACATATACTTAGACACTCACAGCAGGTAGTCGCAGAATTACCTTAAATTTTGTCTCTGAGACATATTGCACAGTCCCTGGAGGGGTGTGTCCTGCCTCTCTCCCTCCATTTTGGGAATCCTTGCTCTATAGCATTGGGCATACTCAAGGTTTTCTAATGTCCCAGTTAGTTTTCCTGAGTCCTGGCCCTGGGTTTGCTCCTGACAGTAAATACTGTTGATGTTCAGTAAATCTGGCCTTGAAAGTACCTTAAACTACAGTCTAAATACAGTCAGAGAGTCTATTCTATGTAAATTCAGGTCAGTGTGCAAACTCAGGGTTTTATTTTTCAGGTCTTTCATATATTTGTTGAACGAGAGACACTCAGACATCCGCTGGCCAGAATATATGGGCCATATACACAACTCATTTTTCTACCTAGTAACCACAGCTGACAATCTGACCCATACATTTTATAATGTTTCTTCCAAGTTAGTTTCCACAACCTCCTGATAGGGTTGGTTAGGGTTTTTTTTTAGTGTTTGAATAAACTCCGGTTTGCCAACAACTTTCTGACACTGTGACGTCTTTAGGAAAATAGAAATGTCATGATGGCTCCAGTAGGTTCAGTTCAAAACCATAAACATGGGTGGGCAGAAGCAGCAATAGCAATAATAGGAAAAACATACTGCCAGCTCACTCATCTTAATAAGAACTAAGCACATACTAAAAAGAGCGTAGGAAATACATTTTTCCTTGCTCCACATTAACCATTTACTCACTTGAATGAGACCTCTATAAAAATGGCTTTGTCCTGTGCAAAGGAAGAGTTTAATAGATCTATTTATCAAGACACTGTCAACATCTTAATACGACTGACTCAGTAATTCTTCTTGCACGCATATTTAGCAGTTCTTGATGCAACCTCAGAATGGCATCACCCCAGATGTGAGCAAAGCAGAAAGAGCAGAGCTTTCTCTCCTGTTCATACTATCCCTTCCAATGAGCTCCATTTCTGCATACACAGATAATTTACTGATTTGGTGTTTGGTACTTGACTGTTATCCACCAACTCCTGGTTCAACCTATGGCTGACTCACCTGACAAATTAGCATTCCTGAGAAATTTACAGACTATCAGGATTTCTATCCATAACAGAAGTGAGCTTTTATGTGTGCGCTGATTGCAACATTTTGCTCTGCTAAATTACCAGCACAAAATATTCACTAAAGCCTTAGTGTCTTTTCATTGCTATCAAAACTGCTATCCAGTCCTGAGAATACATCACTCATGTTAGTGGGTGGGCTGTGACCCAACAGCAGTAGTTTCACAGATTAATAATTTATTATTATTATTATTTATTATTCACAGTGTTTCCAAAAGAATAACAAAACATAGCTCTGCTTACATTTTGAAAAAATAAATAAATTGGATTTTTCAAAAGTTCACCACTAGTTAAGCAGAAGGTTGCTTCTAAGCAGGTTCCTTCTGCAGCTGGGAGAAGACTTAGCAAATGGGAATCATGGAGCTTGCTGCAGAGTCATGTATAAAGTTGAGACATTGTGTGAATTTTATGACAATTTATCCAGTTCAAACAATGTGTTCTATTTACACATCTCTTTTTTTCCCTATGTTGATGTTATTATAATAAACAGTAAGATTTCGGAAGAAATAAAATAAACATCAGTGGATTTTAATGGCAATCAATTGGTAAGGTCACTAGCAAAGGCATCCATCAGCTGAGTAATAAAGAGTGCCTTTGAAATATTACGAAAAATACTCAACTTGTGTTTGAATGATTAACTACTAGTGAAAGTGTCTAATTTCACTAACCCTACCATTGTGTTCAAAATCTTCCTGTTTAATTTATGGTGAAAACGTATGTCTCAGTGCAGGAATGGCTTAATAAACTTAGCTGAGGAACGAGAATCATATAGTAACTTCAAGTATATAACAAATAGCTATGTCAAGTTAGCATTTATTCCTTGGTTTGTGAAATCAAAAAAAAAAGAGTAGAGAAAAAGAAAAGGAAGTTATCAAAATCTTGTCAGAGTCAAAAGCTTTGAAGCCTGCACTTTGGAGGTTTTAATCTGAACATTGGTACACATTGAAATAAAATTGCACTTGAATAAAAGCGAACTTGGAACAAATATTTTGAAATAATTTGTTTTCCAAAACAAGCACTGCCATTTGTATCATTCTTACCTGCAGAGGTTTTCACAATTTCTGAAGTATTTCTCAGACCCATGAAGTCAAACTGATAGAGTCTCCAAGATTTCTGATCAGCAGCCTCCACTGAGTTTTTTCTCCATCTGTAAATCATTTCCTCTTTAGGGTAGCCATCTAGAAATTTAAAATAAAAATTAAAAAAATTGCATTTCATAAAAAAGGTACTGCAAAACAGTATTTGTTCACCGATTTAGAGCTTCTTGGGAATACCTAAATTTCTGATCCGATGCTTTCCCATTGGGTTTGGTGGTATAATTCAGCTAAAGAGTTGTATGGCACATACAAAAATAGTCATAATACTGGCAAAATTATGATTTTTCACAATAATTTTTCTTTTCCATTGAAGAAAAATTCTGATTGGTTCTACCAGAAGCAAATCTCTTCAGAGATGCAGTTGATTGTACTAAGTTGTGGTCCATACACAGGAGTATTCTGCTTTACATAGGCTCTGAATAATCTGTGCAAACCAATGGAATGTGAAAAAAATGGGGGGGGGTGTCAGTGTAATACATAAACAATTGAAAAGGACAGATTTGGTTTTAAAGAGACCATAGTTCTAATGTGGTGTGTGCTACTGTACTTCTGAAATGAGCTCAATACAGTGCAAAAAAGCAAATGTTTAATCACTATGGGATTTTTAAAGTGATTATGCCATCATATTACTTCTAAAGGTTGTGGTATTTAATGAGACATCACCTGATCTCTACAGCTGAAATAGCTTCTGAAAGTTTTCCTTTACCAATTTAGCACTTAGTAGTCATAATTAGTCCTCATGCCAATATTTAATTTCCTTTTTGTTAGAGAATGGCATTTTCCTATAGAAGTCCAACAACAAATCTTCAACCAGCCCAATTCATAATAACAGACAGTCTAGAAAACAACAGCACGCCCATGCTAGTTAAAACTAGATTGTTCTCTAATGCATAATACAATAAATGCCTATTCATGTAATAATTAATAGAGTAGATGTAGATTGCAGGGCAAATTAAAAGCCTAACAATAACAATAGCCAGTTAATATAACTGTCTCAGCTGTAATTTTTTTTTCCCATTTGATACTGATAAATTTTGAAATTTGCATTACAAAACAACAGCTCTGGTCATGGTGCTATTTCCTTGATGTTTTCCTCCTGTGAGTGTCTTCTTCATCTTGTTCAAGGTTCCACCCTGCTGTGTCACTGCTGTATGGTGTGTGTGGCCTCGTTTATCCCTCTCACTAACACAGCATGAAAAGTACCCACCAGTGCCTCAGTATTAATCCGGAGAAAACAACTATGTTTTAATTCAAAATGCCACATTTGTATATTTTCCATCAATGTAGATGAAGAAGGAAGGACCCGACTGAGTTACAAACACAGGCCCCGCCGTTCTCCACGAGAACTCTTGCTGCCAAGCAGATTTCACTGCCAATTCTGCTGTGCCAATCTGTGAGATTGATCTAAAGGTTAATTATTTTTGGCTGGCAGATTATGTCAGGGGATGCAGAGGTACAGTGAAAGAAGTCAAGCTTTGCAGGGCCTCTGAGCATTAGCCCTGCATCACGTGAAATCTTCTCGAGCCTGGCTCGTATTTGACTAAGCCCTCTGGTCACATTCCTGACCAAATAATGTCTCCCTCTAACAGAAAGCCCTACATTTTACCTAAGGAGCCTTCTTAAACTGTCTTCATTTGTGGAGACTCTGATATTTCTCTATCAGTTCAGGAGGGAAGAAGCATCATGTGTCCTTCTTGCCATGCTGCGGCTGCTGTGCCCTAAGGCCAGGTGGCGGTGGCAGAGCCACCCTGTCCCAACAAAGCAGTATCAGGACCCCAAACAGGACTGCCATGCTGACTGGGTCCTAATCCTACCTCCTGATTTGCCTCCTGATGAGGAGGAAAAGAAACCCTTACCCTCTTGCACTCCCTACGCCAAGCTCCTGCTGCAGAACTTGTGGCCTCAAGCGCCAATTTGCAGATTTTGTAGCAGGCAGTAGATGGGGACCCTTTTCTCAGGAAAATTTTGCCATAACCATTGCCAGTAAAAATATTTAAAATATCCTGGAAGTAACAAAGATTTTATTTTTTTTAATACATTATTTTAAATTGATCCGAGATGAACTTTTTAAATTTCTTTCCAAATTTTACTGAAAAAAAAAGTATCAACTAGTCTTGAATTCAATTTTTTCCTGATTTCTTTGCTTTTTTTTCATCCCATGGCCACCTCACAAAAATCTATTACACTGTCAGTTAGCTTGAAAGCTTGCTACCACATTATCCAAGGCAGAGCTGTTTGTCCTGGCATGAGCATCATGAAGTCAGGAACAAGTTCATGAGACTCTCATCCTTCAGGATTTGTCCTATATTTTTGACTAAGAAGAGACAGATTCAATTTCAGAATAACCACTTTTGGTATTATTCATCATCATTAAATAGTAAGCAACTGACTTCAGGAGACTATCATGCTCTTTCAATAGTAGTCTCCTTAATCCACAGTTGGAGACATCTTAATCCACGTGTCCAGAGACATCTGCTCTTACAATGGTTGAGTTACTTACATCAAAGGAGATAAGTACTGGTGATTCAATGGGAGTTGTTTCAACCTGTTAAATAACAGCTATTATGTTCTCCTACAGTGCCAGATGACTTCACTTTTCAATTCATTTAAAAGATATAATATTTCTTGTGGAATAATCACACATCTACTTGGACAGTATATCACTCCTAGGATTCATTTAGCTTACAGAATGGACTATTCATGATGGTTCTTCTTTCAGTGATATCTAATATTTCTTGTATACAGCCTAATTGCTTTTAGCCCTCTAAATGTTTTGTGTTAGAAAATATCAGAACTGGAGACTTCACTACTTCCACTAGAAAATGAAACCTCTGCTGTTCAGCCCACAACACAAGTAAGAGTGTATATCTATAGAAAAGTCTGTTTTCTTTCACTTCCCCAGCATGACAAATGGCAGTAGATTACCTTAAATGCTGTCCTTGTGGCCTTAAGCCATCCACGTTGAACAAATTGCTGTCCATCAAGTGTATTTACCCTGTCAGGTTGCTTTAGGGTGTGTAAGAATATCCATGCTGCAGCAGGGCAAGGCTCCAGGAGGTCCTGCAGGCTTTCCAGCAGGTGCTGGTAAGGCAGCAAGGGGGACAGCGTGGGAAGAAGACAATCATGACAAGCAGGTGTGTGTTCTGTGTTACAGCCATCCAAGTTCTGGCAACCTGCAATTCAGGAGCTTCTCAACCAAAGTCTGTGTCAACACCTTCATTTTCCCTCCCATGAATGTATTTGATTACCTTTAAATCCTCTTATTTTTTGGCCTGGTGGTTATTTTGTAGTCTGTGCTGTAGCTATTCGTATCTTCTGCAGGTTTTAGATTTATATACTACCATGTCAAAGACTTTTACAGAGCACCTTGACCATTTGGCTTTTTGTAAGACTGGTACTGCGTGCCTTTGTAAAATCAAGTCAAGAACAAATCTGGTTGAAGTTATTTCTTTAAGAGCCCAGTAGAAAGTATCCATGTAACACCTCCTGTTTGCTTTCCCAAACATACTAATGGCTTTTCCAGTTAACGTAAGTGACTGGTACCTTTGTTGCTTTACTCATAGGCTTAAGCGTATAGATTTTCAAAGTGTACCACTGACTTTAACTCCAGTAATGCAAACTGGATAAATGGATAAATAATAAATGAACTTCTTTCTGGTTTGGAGGTGAGTGAACATATTATAACAGAAAGCCAAATTGTCATGATGACCTGTGAGATTCTGTGGATTTTGTTTTATTTCCTTTTTGTTACTGGAATAATTGAACTCATGTTACCACATCTTCTCACAGCACCACCATATAATTTATAACTGACAGGTTAAAAATATTTAAACTTTGTTCTTCATCTTCATACTGGTCCACTTTCTATGGAGACTGATTTGTGCAGAAGCCTCCACTAAAATGCTGGAAAAATTGTCAAGACCAGAGCTTCTCCAGGCCGGATGAGATGCATATGCAATCACAAGATAGCTGTGAGAACTGGTGTCAAGTTGCCCTGAAGCACATCTGCTACAGGAGTCAACACTGATGGAAAATCACCAACTTCCATAATACAACTATTGATATATCCATGCCTGTTAGTGCATGCTGCCTCTAACCTTGATTTCCCCCATGCTGTTGTTGATCTGGGCATCTTAGATCAATGCTTGAGTTTTGTTTCACCTTTTTTTCTGTGGTAATGGGTCTATTTTAGGAAGTGAGTAGATGGGAAGAAGATGGCAGAATGGAGGTCACGTCAAAAAAAACACAGACCACTTGAAGAACTAGTTTCTGTCTAAAAAACTATCCTTAGAAACATATCCAAGACATGGAAAGACAGAGAGGCATGGAAAGAAAACCCCAACCTCTTTCATCTCTTCAGACGTATTTTCCCTGCTCTGTGAAATCAGTTTATTTTACTGCTGGTTCTCCACACTTTGTATTCAAACATAACACAGGCAGACCCAGCTTGTAGCAGAAGGAATAATGCGACAAGGAAGCTCATCTCTCCTTCTAGCCTTGGAAAAATTTGTATGCTCAGAGCATGCGATGAGGAGTTAATGAAGGCAGCAGCAAAGCTGAAAATGTGGGGGAAGCAGGCAAGAAAGAATCGGTTCAGTTAAGCATCTGCCAGGAGGCTGATGCGTACGACAGGAGTATATATTTGAAAGATACAGCTGGATTCTGGGAAGGTTCTATTTTTCCAGGGGGGTTAGATATACAAAGTCAGGAGAAAGCATGATCTGAAAAACAAGCTGTCGCCACCAGCTAGTGATCAGAGTTTACACCACAGGCATGAAGGGAGTGTGGTAGATTTGACAGCTGCTGCTGAAGGCGGTCAGGAGAGGGCGGATGCCCCGACAAAATTAGAGCCAGGCGACGAGCAGCCCTTCACACCTTACAGCCAGCTGCTTCCAGACACGCTTTGCTACCTTGAATGCTACCTAGTAAACTCTTCTTCAGACTAATCGGGGGATCCCTGTCAACACAGCCCCAGTCAGACGAAGAGGGAAACCCCTGTCAATACAGCCCCAGCCATACGAAGATAATGAAGTCTAGAAATGCACCTTTCTCTGGCACTGTGCTGTGGATGACAAACCATATGCTTCCACAGAAGCTGCCTGGTCTCTTTTTCTTGTTAACAGTTATTATAAATGCCTCTTTCTCAGCAAGAAAACTGCATTTTTAATCTCACCTTCTCAACATTTCAGAGGAAGAGGTTTCTCAGTGATCTGTCCCTGTATCTGTCCAGTGTTTGTTCTCAGAATGTGTGCTTTTAACTAGGAGAATCCTGAAAGTTCTCCTATGAAAACTGATACTACCTTGGATTTCATGATTGTATGCACTTATTAAGCACAAGTAGATGGCAGAAAGAGCAAAGTTTCAGTTCAAATATTTTAAAATAAAACACAATAAAAATTAGAACTATATATATATATATAAAAATATAGAAAATACATTATGTCTTTTCAGGAAAACCCATTGGGTTAGATGGAAGGAGAAGTAGGGAAAGAGAATGGACACAATTATTTACTTAAGACCTATTGAAAAAATATTCATGCATAAATTTCATGCATAGAGTTCTCTCTGTTGATAACTAAAGTTGACTAGCATTTTTCTCACTCACTTATTTTTAAAAAAAGGCATTTTAAAAGGCAGCTATAATAAAAAAAAGATAAATGTGGATGCTGTAAAGATAGTTTAAAACCTGAAGTGATTTATTTCAGCAGCTGTAGATAATTGCACTTAGATGATAACTACAGCAATTATAAACGTTATTCTTTGCCCTGTTTGCTTGCATTGGTAATTGACACCTTATTAACAGTACATTTAACTCATGAAAAAAAATCAACCAACATAGCCATAACTGCAGAATAATGGATCTAATACTGCCCTGAAGTTAAAGGATACATCTGCCATTGAAGAGAGAAAAATTTTTCTACATAAAAATGTGCTTTAATATGATCACTTTAGCTAAGAATTAGAGAATCCAATCACCATCATCAACAGTAATGCTTAATTATCATTTTACCCGTGACTAATTCTGTTTTTTTAGAGAAGTGCTAGAATGCTAATGCAATTTACTGATACATTATAAGGTAGCTTAGCTTTTGGGAGGAACTTGTGCCATCAATGCATCTTTTGGGCCTTCAGAATAGAAAGGAAGAAAAGACAAATGTTGCAGTCAGAGAAGTACATCCCAAAAGAAGGATTTTCTGTTAAACAGCTCTTGTAGGAGGTAAACTTTTTCTTTGATTTTTGTTACTCATAAACAAATTGTAATCTTAGCTCAGGGGAAACATAGAAGAGAATAAAAAGGTGAAAATGAGAAGGGAAAGAAGGAAGGCAGAGAAGAACAAACGGGATTGGACTGAAATGAGAGACAGAAGTTTTCCATTGAAGATATTTTGAGGTGTGGCTTTTCCGTGTGCTCACTTTCTGAGAAAATTCTTAGTTTTCTTTTAAAATATAATTAGATAATTCTCATATATGGGTGCTATGATTTTGTCACACACAGCCCTAGTAGTGAAAAATCCCTGTTCTGAGTATCAGATTCTAAGGATAGGTAGAGTATCTTGAAATTATATTAAGAAACTAAGACAATTCTTTGAGTCATCATACGTGTGTACTCTGCCTTTAAGCTCACTAAGCAATTTTCCTTTTGATTAATTTTTAATTGGTACCAAGAGTGATTTGGTTTTGGAAAATGGTTGTTTTTATCATATATTGTCCCTATAATTACACTTTTGTATTGTCTTGCATATGCCTTCACCTTTTCTGAAAAAAAGAGAAATAAAAGAACAGCCTCATCTTATAGCCTGTCTTAATGTTTTGCTATGCGTTTTCATTTATTTAATTTATTTTACTGCTTGCTAACAGTAAGGCAATTTTCAGAAGCCTCGTGTGCAACAATTGCTTTTGCCTATCTGTTTGCATTGCTCTGGCCAGGAGATTATCTCACAAATTATTCCACTGGTAATTAGAACATCTGATAAATGTTCATATTCCTCTGATTTAGCTATATTGCATCTCCATTCCTAACACCACTAATGGTTAATGGGCTCATCTCACTCCTAGCTTACTGGATATAAATTGTATCTTATCTAAGGAGAGAGTACTTGCACAGATCAGTGTACTGAGGACATCTATGGAAATCTTGCCTAGCTGTATGCAGTCTTGTTCATGCTTTTTGTGGAATGGATACCTCACCCCAACCTCCTGTTCTGTTGTGTATGGAACAACATGAAGATTTCACCCTTGGTTTTCTGCAATATCAGCCTTGCAGAGAAAAATGACAGTCCTGAAATCATTTTTCCTATCTCAGGTTCTCTTCTGATATGAATTATTCTGGAATATGTACTCATTCTATTTATTTAGAACTTTTCTGCTTATAAACAAAGATGCCAGTAGGAGACAGAATTTGATTTTCTAGCTCCCTGTACTGACTTTTCCTTGCTACCATAGCTATTTCATAATGATCTTGCAATGCCTTACACTTGTGTGTCATTACAGACAAAGAATAGTCCAAGATGTTATTAATAACGTGGTTTAGATATTTTTCGATAATATAGACCAAGTCTCACGTTTTTATTGGCTGTGAGACTGCAGATGATGATTCTAGATAAGAGGAAAGTTTCAGAATGCATTCAGTATGGCAAAGAGATGGCCTTTCAGAGTCTGCTGGGATCCTGTGCTGCTGCTTTGCCCTATCCTAGGTCATATATGGAGGGGCCACGAAGATGATCAAAGGGCTGGAGCACCTCTCCTACGAAGACGGTCTGAGAAAGCTGGGGTTGTTCAGCCTGGAGAAGAGAAGGTTCTGGGGAGACCTTATAGTCCCCCGACCTTCCAGTACATGAAGGGGGCCTATAAGAAAGTTCGGGAGGGGTTGTTTGCAAGGGCATGTAGCGATAGGACGAAGGGCAATGGTTTTAAACTAGAGCAGGGTAGGTTTAGATTAGACATTAGGAAGAAGTTCTTTACAATGAGGGTGGTGAGACACTGGAACAGGTTGCCCAGAGAGGTGGTGAAGGCCCCATCCCTAGAGACATTCAAGCCCAGGCTTGATGAGGCTCTGAGCAACCTGGTCTAGTTGAAGATGTCCCTGCTTACTGCAGCGGGGTTGGACCTTTAGACCTTAGATGACCTTTAAAGGTCCCTTCCAACCCAACACATTCTATGATTCAATATAACACAGCCATCTATGCACAGAGATGGGAGGCTTCCTCTGGGAATTTGCTGTTCTCGGGAGGGATTTGGGGTGAGATTTGAGCAGCTAGAAGTCTCCTCTCTCCTCCCTTCTTTTACCTGCACTTCATGTGGCCTACAACATTGACTGAATGATGCTAAGAATTCAAGAGCTATGTACTGCTGCTGAGACATTAGCCTCATTATTGTACCGCTAAATATGTACATTGAGTTCTGCAATAGAAAACAAACAGGACAAAATGAATATTGTAGCAGCTAAAATTTTGTATTTGTCTGGTTGCAAATGAGAAGAGAAAAATCGCTTGTCTTTACAGTTTGTAACTGACTATCAAAGAATATTATGCTGCATGCACGATTTTCTCATGTCTATTTAAACATGAATTTTGTGCTGGATGTGCTGAGGGAAAATTTTGAGGTGCTTCCCAGGATTTTTGCTGAGATGTGCAAAGTCTGAGTGGCTGCATACTCAGGTAGTATCTCAGGCAGATGTAGGTGATGGCAATCACTCATAATTTTCTGTATAAAAGTTGACTCTTAAATCAGCTTTATGAGAAAGAGGAAGCCAAGAGAATAACAATAAAGCAGATGAAAAATATTTGGATAAACCAGAGAAAGTCAAAGGTCTTGACATCAGAATTTAAACCCAAACGTAGCTGGGGTTGCTTTGGACAAATTAGAAAACGGACAAATTAGAAAACAAAACTATAAAATACCCAAAGCGGAACATAAGTGGAGTATCTGTCAAATCCACAATTCTTCAGTCTGCTGACATTATCTGTAGCCAAGATTCAGCCTTCCTCTTCCATTCATTTAAACTGCACTTATATTGATGCTTAGTGACATAGTGATGATACCAAACTGAGTGGGGAAGTGGACACTTCAGAAGGGAGTGCCACCCTGCAGGAAGACCTGTATAGGCCAGAAGAGCGGGCTAACAAGAACCTTCTGAAGTTCAACAAAGACAAGTGTAAGGTCTTGCACCTGGGAAAAAAAAATCCAGGAGTGTAGCACAGGCTGGGACCTACCCAGTTGGGGGGCAACTCTGTGGAAAGGGACCTGGGGGTCCTGGTGGACAGCAAGCTTGAAGAAAGCCAACAAGGTGCTGGGTTGCATCAACAGGAGCATCACCAGCAGAGATGAAGTCATTATCCCACTCAGCACTTGTCAGGCTACACCTGGAACATTGTGTTCAGTTTTGGTCCCTGCTATGCAAAAAAGATGTGAAGAGGCTGGAGAGGATCCAGAGACAGGCACAAAAGATGATCAAAGGGCAGGGAAGCCTGACATATGAGGAAAGACTGAGAGAATCATGTTTGTTCAGCCTTGAGAAAAGAAGGCTTAGGGGAGACTTTATCACCATGTTCCAGTATTTAAAGGGGGGCAACAAAGAAGATGGAGACTTGCTTTTTACGAGGAGCCACATGGAAAAGATGAGGGGTAATGGGTACAAGTTACTCCTGGCGGCATTCTGGTTGGACACAAAAGGAAAATTTTTCACAATGAGAACACATCAGTCATTGGAATAATCTCCCCAGGGAAGTGGTGAATTTCTCATCACTGGACACTTTTAAGATCTAGCTGGGCAGGGTGCTGGGCGATCTTGTCTACACCATGTTTTTGCCAAGAAAGGCTGGACCAGATAATCCTTGAGGTCCTTTCCAACCTGGGATTCTGTGATTCTATGATTCTATGACTGATTCTATGACAGCCCTTCTAAAGCAAGTGCTTAAATTCCTTATGACTAGGATGGACAGCAGTGCCACCAAAAAATGATGGCCAACTGAGTTCAAACAGCCCAGCTGGAGGGGAATACCATTCTCTAGAGGACTTTAAAAATACCTTTTTGTTATTCTTTTGACTATGTAGGGCACTTCAGAATAGCTGTGTAAATTAAATGGAGTAAATTCCATCAAAGATCTTTAACACAAACATATGTGAATTGAACTAAAAATAGTACATAAATGCTCAGTATCAACTTCAACTGTACTGGATATTACAAGATAACATAATCTTGCCTTTACCTATTTAATGGCAATAATTAACTGTATCCTCCATGTAGGACTACTAAGATTTTCTCAAGAATATCCTGATGGGAAAGAAAACACTGTTTGCTTCATTCATTGCTTTGTTAGACCAAGTGCTGAGAAAATGTGTTTTGGCTCATCTGAAAACATATAATGAACAAGCAACGATTCTAATGGAGACGAGGTAACGGACACAAACTTGAATGTAGGAAGTTCCATCTAAACACGAGAAGGGACTTCTTTGAGGGTGCCAGAGCACTGGAACGGGATGCCCAGAGAGATGGTGGGGTCTCCTTCTCTGGAGATATTCAAAACCCACCTGGACATGTTCCTGTGCAACCTGCGCTAGGTGACCCTGCTCTGGCAGGGGTGTTGGACGAGATGATCTCCAGAGGTCCCTTCCAACCCCTACCATTTTGTGATTCTGTGAGACTCAGACCTCTAGTAAAGTAAACAACATGGCCATAAATAGCCCAGGAAATGAATGAAAATACACCTGTAAAGATTTTTAGTCTGTGCAAGTGGGGAGGAATGAAGATAATTTACTTACAGGTTTCTTCCTTTCATTGACAAGTAATATATCTAAGCTTTTTATTTCAACACTTTGATATGAAGATTTCTTTATATGAGGAGAGAGAGAGATTTACGAGTTTAGAAGAAACTAAACTACTTTAATGAAGTATTAATAATAAAATAAAAAGGGAAATAATGAAATAGATGCAGTAGATACAAAACTGTATTAAGCTCCCAGGATGACGTCACCAGCAGGCACTGGGGAAGTCCCAGGCTGGACTCAGCGATGGGTGGGAACGGTGTTCCAGAGTTGGAGTCAGGAACACACCGATCGGGATCAAAGGCAGATGAACAGACAGGGTCCTCCTCGGATGTCAGCCATTGAAGGAAGAAGAGTTGACTCTTTGATCCCTCAGCTTTTATACTGAGCATGGGGCAGATGGGATGGAATACCCCTGTTGGTCAATTTTTGGCCACCTGTCCTGTCCGCTCCTCCCCGCAGGTGGGAACCCTCTACGCCCCTCCAACGGGCAAATAACAAAATTAGCTGACCTTGGTTGTTATAGAAATAAGTATAAGCAATAGCCTCTCTGCGTACCATTCCTTGGCACAAACTGTCTTATCACTCTGAAAGAACTGTTTCAGACACAACATGCTGTTAATTTCAGAGAGTTAGAAGAGGCCTAGCTAAGAAGTAAAATTACTGAACAGAAAGTTGGTTCTGTTTGTTTTACCTCAAACCAGGACAAACTGAAAAAGGGATATCCATTAGCAGAAAAATAATACAATATTATGATCAGACATGTACTATTATCAACATGTAAGTATAGGTAAATATGCTATTTGTTGTACAAAGTATATAAAAAAGAACTGGCAAGGAACGGCCTGCATTTCTAAAGACAGGAAAGAAGACTTTGTATTCTCATACAAAATAATAATAATAATTGAGTAAGCATAGATTACAAAAATACATTCACAACTTGAACGTAGCTGTTACAATGAAATAATAATAGCATCCACAGAAGTATTAGCATCCAGCTATTTACTAGTGCCCAACTTCTTAGCCTAGAAATGTACTACAACCTATCCGCATTGTCCCATGTACAGAAATCTTCTACCCAGTTTCAATTACAAAAGTCATTGTAGCTATATATTCAGCTTATGTAGTCCATAGGTTTTGTGACTAGCCTGAACGGCACATTTTCAGACCCATGAAAATGAAAATTTAGGTATCAACAATGCTTTTTCTGAATTGCCATGAAACCCATTTCAGGCTTCACAGGAGCTACACCAGCAAAACCTGTGGGTTTACAGAAGCCATCAGAAATGTGCTATGCTCAGTCAACATGGCATTAATGGAAGGAGGTTACGAATTAAAGATTTCCATACAAGACTTTTATGACTTTTTTATAGATTTTCTCAGAATGCATCATGAATGGATGATAAAAGGTAAAACACCAGAAAACTCAAAACTGAAAACACAGCGTCTTTTCAGAGTCCTGTAATTTCATAGAATATTACAACAATTCGCAGCATAAACTCAAAACTAAAAAGAAAATTTCATTAAGCCTGAGATTAAGCAGGGTTAGCTTTTAAAATATTTGTGAAATAGTGTTGCTGATGTTGAAAAAAAAATCCACACAAACTTTTTTTTTTTGTTGAAAGACTCAATTCTCTCTTTTGCATTGTAGTGTAACTTAACATGTGAACTGATATTGGAAAATCAAAATTAGTTATTTGTGACTAGATTCCTCTAGTCAGTTTTTTTCAGTCTATCATCTGTTTACAAAGAAACGAGCAGTATCTCTTTATTCACGTAGTTACTATCATTCTGTATGTAGAGTTATTGTCATTTACACACAGTTATAGTCATTTGCACACACACTAAAATTTACAAAAAATAAGTTTTTATATCTCTGTAAAGTAAAGCAACAAAGAGATTTCTACTTTTTGTAATATTTTGCAAGTTTTCAATTTGAGCTCCCTAGGACTTGTCTGCACCTTATTGGCACAGAATGAAAAACTAGGCAACCAAGGATAATTGTTAACGTACTTTTTTGTGTCTCATGCTTACAAAAAGAATAGTTTCTGAAAAGATCATGGCTGAGATGTAATCTCCCTGTTCTTAATAACAGCTCATCAGAAATTATCTGATGAAATGAAGTTTCAGATGAACAGGACACTTTGTTGATTCTGACATATTTATAGTCACACTCAATTAAATTAGTGAAAGCACTGCACTGCTTTCATTTAAACATCAGCAACAGTGTTATGATGAATTGGTAAATACATTAATTTTGCATTCACTAAATTTGGCCTTCCTCTTCTCTGGAAGCGTTTATCAATGCCTTGGTTTGTCATTTACTTTCCAAGCGTCTGAGAGCTGCTGCTTCTCCAGTTAATGCCTTTCCCCCCCCCCAAATTGTAGTATTCGTATCTCATTTGTTCTCAGGATACTGCTGATGGAAATTAGCTGATGTTCCTGTGTAGTTCACCAGTCCAAATATTCATCTCACCCTTTGAGGTACATGTATTGATCACAGTGATCTTTCTGTGACGTGTCTCTGTATCTCAATGCCTTAATCTCTTGTCCAGGTATGTTATTTCAAGCACATGAACCTGTTATTTTGGTTAGCCTTACTTTAGCTCAGCTAAAACATTCTTTCTAAAGCTTCTGAGGAGTCATGCTCTTTTACTGTTCTCCCCAGATCCCCACAGTGACTGTAAATCTCAGTATTCTACAGTATACAATAGGGTAAATTCTGAGTCTCCTGGTAGTTTCTTTCTCAATTTCTTGTCCCAGACATTAATCATGATCAAAATCTCCTCAGATGATCAGTTATTGCTCTAAAGTTGAAGATCTGTGGTGCAGGTAAGGCTGAAGAAGCTACCTCGCAAATAGTTTTGCCTGATAAAGATATCAGCTCTTTTCTCATGCATTTCAGTTTTCCTTGTGGTGCAGTACTCCTCAGCTCTTAGATTCGTAGATAGCTTTGCCTGTAGCTAACTGAGAAGTTTTAATATCAAGTTCTTCAGTACCTTGCTTCAGAACAAGGTATTATCCGAGATAGGTCTATGTACCAACTGTCCATAGTTTTGTGCTGCTTCATTTTCCACGGAAGCTTTAAAACAGCAGTATTGTGCATCAGCACACAATGCAACTGCCTCCAATAGCTCTGAATCCTCCAGAGGCTACGGCTCCCCCAAGTCCTTCCAGGGCATCAGGCAGTTGTCACCACTCAAAAAACCCACGTTGTGGCTACAAGGGTGCTCCAAGCTGCAGCCCTGGGAGGCTGACAACCCTGTCCCAGAAAAAGGGGCTTTCTGGCCCTTGGCTGATTCACAGTGAAATTGCTTTTCCTGCAGCACTTTCACAAAGTGCCACTTTCACAAAGCAGTTGCCAGGTTCTGTCAGAATCATTTGTTCTTGGAAAATGTGTGCCCATGTTTCTGAAAAAAAATTTTATCTGCATATCTAGCTCATAGAAAACCCTTTTCAAAAAATGTTTTTTGTGTGTTTATATTTGGAAAAAAATTGCTTTTTGGAATTTTTGAGGGAGGTCAAATTTCAGTTTCTTCCCATGTTCCCCATTATTCTGCACTCTTGTAAATCCTCATATCCCAGCACCAGTCTGAACACTGTTCTGAAAAGTGCACGGCTGCCATTTCACAGCTATTCCAGGCCCTGCATAAATCATACTGACAACTATTTAAAAAAAAATAAAAAAATCCTCAGTCAGAAAATCAAAACCTCAGCAGTTTTTGCTTCATGTGTCTCTGCGCTAAGTTACAGTAATTAAATTTATTTTAGTTTGGTTTGCTTAGGAAATGAGGCTTATGTAACTATATCCATTGTCTGTGTTTATGCACATGTTATCTGTCCTTGCTTTTGCATCCATTCACCAATTTTATTGAAATTTGATGGAAGCAGGTAAGCCTCAGATATTATATATTCTGTAAAAAGAAGCTCCCAAACAAGACAGACATTTCTTAATAATTCCCCCCAAGGAGGAGAGGGCTGCAGCCTCACGAAGGATCAGAGAAAGGCCACAGACACTCATCCTCAAGTCGTATGCCCTTGGGATATCGGCCCTGATATGCTCCTGCACCAAAAACACTGGACTACTCTGGTTGAGAGGACTGGTCCTGTAAAAAAGGGGAGGGGAACAGAGCACCTGCTCTTAAGAACAGATATGTGGACTCATCCATTACTAATGCTACACATGTGGCAAAGCTCAGTGTCTCAATTTTGAGTCTCAACAGGTCTCCTGACATCACCTGTAGTATATAATTTCTTTTGTGTTGTATCCTTCATCACATATTTCTCCAGCATCACCACTTATGTTAGCATCCCTCTGAAAAGATCTTTCCCTACTACCACCCAGTGATTTGGCAGATACTGTATTTAATTGGGCCTTAGACTGCTCAAATGGCTTTGCCCAGGGACACTGACAAGTAGGGGACCTCATCCTTCAACCTACCAGCAGGCAAAAATCTGTCATCAAGGAGGCTTCCTGGACACCACTTTCTGGTTCTCAGCAAGCGTAGGTTTTTCAGCTGCAATGGCTGACTTTGCCATGACACGCTATTGCTTCATGCCAATTACACTCATTCGAAGGTTATTCAAAATGCGTTCCAACCAGATCACCGCTGACAACGAGACTTCTCCGTTCATATTATCGTAACCGCTCTGGGCTTCTATCTTTATCTGAAATTTTAGTCCTGGATTTTTTTTCCAGCCTATAGCATTGCCATTCCTTGAAAGTACTTTGGAAGGAGTATATGTTTCAATTATCTCCTTTTTCCCCATCTGTCCCCTACTCTTTCTGGGTATTTAAAACCCCACTACAAGCGATCTTCATTCTTTTTGCTCGTTCACTGAGGACGTTCACAGGATATTGCTGAAGATGCTTGAGGCAGCTATCATTTAATACGTTGCCAGGATGGGGAGCCCAGCTCCAAGACACACAGCCCGTGTGCCAGGGGAGAGAGCCCTCACAGAGGCATTGGGTAAAGTGATAGGGGCTCAGATGGTTAGTCTAAGTTTTTAAGTCTTGTACAAGCTTTCTAAGACTCTGGCATGGGCAAAAGGGTCATCAGAAACATGCACGCTGTTGCCACAGACAGCAGACTACTGCTGACTTTGCCTGGCTTGGTGCTGCCTCTCCTTGCTTGCCAGGAGCAGGCTTTTAAAGCAGGGAAATCAAGATGGCAAGAACTAATGCAGGAGTGAAAGAGGTGAGTGAAAGGAGAGCCTTGCAGCCCCAAATACGCATCTTGACTTATACTTTGCATGCCAGAACAATCAGAAGAATATAAGGTGAGATGGGAACAAGGGGCAGCATTTCTTTTCTATTTGTAAGTGAACCCTGCTGAGAAAGGAACAGGATAAAGTTCAAGCTGGAATCTGACTATGTTGAAAACCTGTGAGCATCTATTACAAGATTTCCAGATCAAAAAAGGATTAAATTTTGTGGAAGAGCGAGCTCCCTTTCTTGAATGATAGGTCAGACGCTGTTATTCAGGCTTAACTCTAGTAAAAATCACGTTTCTCAGCTAAAGAAAGGAGAAGCAGCTCCACCACCCACTCATTACAGGAGCGTATCTAGTTGTACAAAACTCCCTCTCCTAATTGTCAACAGTTTCCTATTTCCTTTGAAAGGGGTTGCCAAAGTCCAGGGCTGCTTGCACAGGGTCCCCACACCTTTCACAGAAAGGTCCCCACCCCCTGCACAGAAATTCCACCCTCTGTAATGAAACCATCTGTCTGTGTGCAACAAATCCTGCTACTTTCTGCAAAAAGTCTCCCATGTTCTGCTAACTTGGCAGCCTAAATAAACACATGCACAGAATAATAACTGTCCTGGCTTTTCAGCTGGTTTGGCAACAGAAACATTCAAAGGAAAGAAACAACAGCACCTGTTAATTACAGGTTCACACAGCAAAACAAACAATGTGGCAGCCCTCCCAGCACTGAAGTAACCCTTCTCTCATCAATAAAGTTCAGTGGACTTCCATGAATGAGGTTGTGTGGTAGGCAAGGAATGAAAATGGGGCTAAGTCCACGCTCGCTACCAGCAGCACAGTCAGGCAAATTTGAGTAGCATATGAAACCAATTTGCCCACCTCAGAAAATACAGAGCTTTTCCCACAGTAGGCTAGGATGAAAAATTATTATCTCCTGAAAATACCACCTCTACCTTATATTTCTCGATCTTGGTTTGTTTGTTTGTTTTTTTTTAATCAATAGACATATATAACTTACATTGATTTACCCTTTGGTTCACCACCCACATACCTGGGTGCAAAGAATCAGAGAAATGGCATACTGGGGAATTAGGTGGGAGAGAGAAATTGCCTCTGCCTTCTGCTGCACAGTGGTAAAGAGAAGGTGGGATGCTCCCTATGCTTCCTTTACCTCGGTGAGAACATGAGAGCGGCACACGGTATTTTAAGTGTTTATTGGTACCTTTATAAAACTTTGGTATCCTCCTCTCTCCCCAGTCGCTTTCTATATACTGCCATTTGTTGGGCAGTTCTTCCTTTTGTGATACTTAACTATTTTGAGCGTTTAAGCCATTGTATTGTTAAAAGTATATATTTCTCATGTTTCCAGAGATGCTAATTAGCATGTCAGGCACGCTAATTAGCTGCAGTGCTCCTCACTTCAGAACAGGATGGCACATGTGAGATGTGCAAGGGTGACATTGTGCAAATGTCCTCCCTTCATGTGAAAACGCAGTCATAGCTTTTTTTTCTGGTGGCGCAGATGCTTCTGGTGCTTGGAGACCCCTTAATCTGCTTCTCTTTTAAAAATGTCATCCAGTCCCTGAGGAATTACTTTGGGCCTATATTTCTCCTTAGTTTTTGATGAGATTAAGATATTGGTGAGAGTTATTTATAGGAGATTATAATGGCTACAGATGATTTGAAGAGGTTGTTTCATAAGGCACGTTTCCCTGATAACCGCACAGAAGTGCACAGAGAATTTTAAGAGTGAAAAGTCACTTTTTCAGACTCAGCATCTCATAAGAGCTGGCACCTGCTGCTCAACTGTGTTATAATGAAGCCAAGCAATGCCCCTCAAAACTGGCTGAATTCTGAAACTGCGTTATGACATGTGGAGAGGTAGATGTTGATGCTGCTGCATAGGCTGCCTAGCAGATTGTTTCAGCTATGTGCTACGTGCAATACAAAGTACATTTTAACTACAAAAGGGACCTCAAAGTCTAACCCTTAACGTAGAATGCTTATAGCAGAGTTTGTATAAAATATGAGGAGATAAGGGCAGAAAGGAGAAATTCTTTCCAGCCAGCCAAATACTGCTAGATTTTCAATTAAAACTTTATTTAAAAACAACACAAAACCAACACCACCAAAAAAAATCCCTAGCGGCATTAAAAGCAGTGACTGACTTGACTGCCTGGTTTTAAGTATCAGGGGAAACATGTCTCTTCTGCATTAGTAGCATTCTTTCTAAATCCTATATATAATCAGAACACTTTCAGGAAAGTGCAGCTGCAAAACTGAAAACTGTCCTGTGGCTGGAACGCAGGGTATTTAATGGCAGAGTTAGGGCTCTGGCACTGATGGTGCAGCCCATCCTCAGATTTTCAAGACTTGGTTATGACTTTGTCATGAGATGCAGGGAAGGCAGCACGTAACTGTGCTGTACCAGAGCCAGGGCTGGGAAGCCACTGTGATCCAGTTCCCTGGCCTCCTTGACTGCAGCGGCAGCCACACGTACTTCTGATTAAAATCTGCTGTTTCTGACACACCAGTTCTGTTGGCGGGCGAGAAGGCAAAATAAAGCCCTCATCTGCCCCCTGACCCTGAGGTGGAACACAGGAACGTGGCTAGGTTGAGTTTGGTCTCCCTCTCCCTTCTTCCTTACTTGCGCAGGCAACTCGCACAGGAGCACAGAGAGCCTGACATCAATCTCAATTTGGATTACCATGCCAATCATACGCTCAGCCTCCATTTCCAGAGGCTGCAATAGGTCCCCTGCGTAGATACAGATGCTTGATGCAGAGGAAGCCCAGATGCCAATCAACATTACACCATCACGATCCTTATGATTGCTGAAATATAAAAAAATGCAGCTGAAGTTAAACCCTATGGTAGCTGATATTTATAACGTACACAGCAGGTGCAGAGACTTCTGAATTCCCTTCCATGGGTTTATAAAGTGAATGTTGCCAAGAAAAGGGAGTTAGTAGAACAGCAGTACTGAAGATATGCACGATACGAAATTAGTATAGCAACAAAAAAGCCCATAGACTACACATGAAAGACTACTCTAATATTTTTCCTATATCTGTATGTCCTTCCACTGTGCATAATTCTTTCATTTTTTACTTTAATTTGCATCTCACTAGCTATCAGTCTGGCCCACTGTGTTTTAAATACTAGAGAAAGATAGCCCTTTTGTAAATCTTCAAAATGTAGTGCTTTGCTCAAACAGATTGACACCTAGATTAGTATTCTGAGTCAAAAAGGTGCTCCTTTCTGTATTTTTTTGTCAATCTTTGCTTTTGAAAAAAAGATGAGGCGGCAATGCAGACTCATAGTACTAAATTCAGAAACTCCATTAAACTTGAAAGGATTATCATTGCTTGCATAACAGCTTGTTTCAATGAGATGTCAGATATTGTTTGAAATGAATAGCCTGGCATTATGGCTGTGTGATTCAAGATACTAAAGTTTTTGGGTGATCTGAGAGAGATTTCTTGTTTTCCCCTTGCAATGTGCCATTAGATTAACCACTTTTAAGAAGAAAGCACACTTCTGTAATGGAGAATCATAGAATCATAGAATCATAGGGTTGGAAGGGACCTCTGGAGATCATCTAGTCCAACCCCCCTGCCAGTGCAGGGTCACCTTAGAGCAGATTGCACAGGAACGCGTCCAGGCGGGTTTTGAATGCCTCCAGAGACGGAGACTCCATTGCCTCTCTGGGCAGCCTGTTCCAGTGCTCTGCCACCCTCAAAGTAAAGAAGTTCCTCCTCATGTTGAGATGGAACTTCCTATACTCAAGTTTGTGCCCATTACCTCTTGTCCTGTCACTGGGCACCACTGAAAAGAGCCTGACCCCATCCTCCTGACACCCACCCTTTGAGTATTTGTAAGCATTAATAAGGTCACCCCTCAGCCGTCTCTTTTCCAGACTAAATAGACCCAATTCCCTCAGTCTTTCTTCATAAGAGAGGTGTTCCAGTCCCCTGATCATCTTGGTAGCCCTATGCTGCACCCTCTCCAGCAGTTCCCTGTCCTTCTTGAGCTGGAGAGCCCAGAACTGGACACAGTACTCCAGGTGTGGCCTCACCAAGGCAGAGTAGAGGGGGAGGATGACCTCCCTCGA
>VYZM01014650.1:284-56252 GCA_013398915.1 Dromas ardeola | reverse complement strand
ACCAGTCCCTCAGTGTTTGTTAATACTAGGTCCAGGAGTGCTCCTCTCCTTGTTGGTTCCTGCACCACCTGTGTTAAAAAGTTATCATCAATACACTGGAGGAGCCTCCTGGACTGTGCGTGACTGGCCGTGTGGTCTACCCAGCAGATATCTGGGTGATTGAAGTCCCCCATAATGACCAAGGCCTGCGATTGGGAGGCTATCTTTAGCTGTCTGTAGAAAGCCTCGTCAGCTACCTCATCCTGATCAGGTGGTCTGTAATAAACTCCTACAACAGTGTCCCTCATATTTACCTGGCCCTTAATCCTTATCCAAGGAAGCAGATTTTTTTTGTGGGGTATATAATCTATATGGCTCAAGGTCTGATTTTGCTTGAGTTTCCTCAAGTCTAGTGGGACATGATGTCCCACAAGACTAGATGCTTCACATCTAGTCACTGATGAGATATACCTGAGCCTGGGAGCGAGCCGGCAGAATGCCATGCCTGCTACAGCAGGGCTAAAGATGATCGTCCTTGGGACAGAATGGTTTTTCTCCAAGACAATGTCAATCCCATTCCGCTCCAGTGTGTCTCTCCAAGTTTTCACATTCTTATGGCCCTTCCCCAGAGGAAAGATCTCACCTATACGAGTGTTGCCATTCAGCCACAGGGAATTATGCAGCTGTTCCAGACCTTTTCCTCTAGGAGATTCAGGTGTGCAGCAGAAATGGAAGGTGTTTGAAACCCTTGATGCCAAGTGTCTTAATTCCTTTATCTACCTCACACCTACCCTACTACTCAGTGGTGATAATCTAAAACATCTCACTTACCGCAAGCTTATTTGGTATCTGTGATTCCTTGCAACAACTCTAATAATTGGCTGGTAGATCCTTGTCACGTCTTTGGCACTGACCAATGTAATGCACACTGGGTGGAAGACTCTGAGTTATTCAAACAGTTTCCAGAGTCTAAATTAAAGCTGTAACAATTCTAGCAGTTCACTGAAAACCTTGCCATCCAAAGGACTGCAGCAGTCAGAAAATAAATACAAATCAAATGAAATGTTAGCACCAAGAATGGGAAAATCAGCCTGAAAATATAACAATTCCATTACAAAGTGCACTGTCACCTGAAACATGGTGCTCATCTCCAGCTGTCCTATTTAAAAAAATTGAGAATAGAGGGAGCTGAGAGATTAATGATGGGAATGGCTGGATTCAGAAACCACATTTGTACGAAGAGAGACCGAAAAGTTTGGGATAGTTTATTTTAGGAAAAAAGACAAAGATGTGTTGACAATGGCTTTCAAAATAATGCATGACACCAAGAGGGTGGCACAAGTTCTTCTGGATGTGTCCCCACAGAATACAAAAAGGAGAGAGCTTGCTATTAAATTCAGAGGGCAGAAAATTAAAAAAAGGTAGAATTATTTTTCAATGAAGTACACAATCAGACAATAAAGTTTATTGCCTGTTGATGGCTATTATCAAAGCTATCATTAAAAAAAGTCCCAAAACACTAAACAAGCCTACAGGTAAGACACCAGGAATTTAAAAAATGAAATAGGGATTGGGAAAGAGAGAAAACCTCATTTCCTTTGAGTGCATCTCAACCTGTACCTGAGAGCATCAGGAAGAAAGTTTCTGTCTTGGGAGGAGTGATGGGGTCACCCACAGGGAGAGGAAGGCAGAAGGGCTACTACAGCTGCTGCCAGGAAATCTACCAGTGTCGACGGATGCAGGGTCTTCCCCTCCTCACTGGATTGCTGGTTTTGGCAGCGCCTTTCAGCTTGAGGTGCATAAAATAGCAAAAATCGATGGTCTTGTCCTTTTATCACCTAGTTAGCCTCTGATATGTCTCTGGCTACTGGGGGAAGATACAGATGCTTGACCTAGCAGTGCTCTCTCGCCCTGGGAATGATGCAGAGATACTGGAGCCCGCTGCCAAAGAGCCACCCGGGCTCTCAGGACAGCCTGGTTTGGAGGTGCCCTAGCCTGGCAGCCCATGGGAAGCCCTGGGCAGTGGGATGCTGCTACAGGGGAAATCCCAGCATTTAAGCCCACTGAAGGAAGGGGGGGACACGTCTTGTTGTGACAGCAGCTCTGCCTGGTAACCCAAGCTTTCTGAGGGGTACCAGATTGTTATCGATATTTCTGTTATGTATCTGTAGCAGCAATGACCAACAGATCTTTGCTACCTCTTTAGGAACTGTAATTTAAGGTAAAAGCAAGACAAAAAGCCAGCACAGCTCAGCTTGTGATCTGACTGGAGTTTTGGTCTGATTCAGACTTATGCAGAATCCACAAACTTCATATAGGCAGCTTCCCAAATTAACAAAATAATTTAAGTTTCTCTTGTAGAGTTTCTCAGAAGCTTCGGGTATGACCTATTGCTAGAACATGATGCTGGACTAGATGTAGAGTCCAGTTTCACCTAGCAGTTGTTGTGTTTTCAACAACAGAGTACTTATGTTAATAAAATGCTCCATTTCTGCTGTCCTTGCACACTCATGAGGTGTGAGCCAAAATAATTTTCTTCCTCGCAATATTAAGTAGATCTAAAAGGGTAAGTCCTTTTCCAAAATAGCTTGGAGACACCTTTATTCTTTTAGTGTTCTTCACACTTTGCTGATAATGCATTTCTTGTTTATGTCTGGGAAACAAATATACCTGCTTTTGTCATCAGTCTTAGATGCTGCTACACTTCTGCTGAGCTCTCCAACCTGGATGTCATTCCAGCAGCTATGCCGTAAATCATTTCTTTGCCTCAGGACCTTATATTTGCAAGGTCAATTGCTGTTGAAATGATGATTACTATAAAGCTTCTATGTATAAAGTGGCTGACAATAACAGTGCCCTTGAGCATTGACTGCAGGAAGTGGCTACCATCCCATTTTCTGCGCCAGACAAAACTACAGTTAACCAGCGCACCGCTCACTCTACAGTATGATCCCAGAGAGGGAAAAACTGAACAGCTGTCTTGTGATTTCATCTGTGGTATTAATATTAAACAAAAATGTACCCAGAAAGTCTTTAAAATTAAAGCTTTCACAGACATAATATTGATCCTGGTTTATAAATTTACTTCTTCTTAGATAATGCGAGTAAGTGTCTCTTCACTGCACATTTTCATATCTGCAGCTGGAACTCAAGACTGAATTCCTTATCTGCTACGGAAGAATGGAGTCTAATTTTCACTTTATAAATATAAAGCTGTAGAAAGGAGAGCAATCAGACTTCAAAATTTCACAAGGTAACTATGTTTCTGGACTAACACTGCCTCCTATTCTGGTAATGTCCACCACAACCTAGCTCTCAGATGAGCAGAGGGGCAGAGCAGACAATCACCCACCCCTGGTGGCATGGGAGGCCAGCCTGGGTCCTGGGACCTCCTCCCTGTTTTGGACACAGACTAGAAGGGGAAGAAACGTGAAGGAGAAGCAACCAGCTGCAGATCTTCCTACAAGATCAACAACAAAGTCAGAAGTAGTACTGTCCATCAACAGAGCCAGAAGAAGTACTGAGGGCTCTGGTGTCTCCAGCCACATCTGCTACGTTGCACTGCTTATCCCAATAGGTTTCTAAATGTACTTGTGTATGCATGAGATGATCCTTCAAAATATTCCTATTGTTAAGATTTTAAGGTCCATACACTGTCCTGGTCTCTAGACATTCAAGCTCACAGCCTTGAAAACATGGGTTTGTTTGGCTATTGTTTAACTGGCTAATGATTCTCTCTGTATAGGATCTGGAAACCAGCTTAATGGGCCAAGGCCAACAGTATCACCCTCACTCCTCAGTGATATTTTTATCCTTCTTTGTTGATAAAACAACAGGATTACTCTGCCAAGAATATCTCAAAATGCAGTGGATACCTCAGGAAGGAAAGCTTAGGGTTTTGCCATCCATTGCAATTATTAAATCTGAGGGATTTACCTAATGGTAACCCATAGTTAATTAAACTTCACTCATAAGAAATAAAGAGAAAAAATCAATTATGTTACCAATCATCTTTCCTCACGTAACATAGCATGTATAATATATCTGGCTAAATTGAACGTATAGAGTAGTTTCCTCTACAGATCGACATTTCTTGCTGACCTATTTTTTTCTGATTAAGCATTAAAAAAATGAAGGCTAACTTTTTCTCACCACGTTTTTTCTAGCAGCTTCTTTAACAATTCACTGATGTTATTAAGAAATAAGACAGTCAAAAACAGATGCCACGTTCTACTTGTCCTTGAGGTGGGACCATGCATGAAAGAACAAGCATTTCACAGCCTCCTCTTAGCTGCTGCCAGGAGCACAAGGGGACTAACGCACTTGAGGCAGACCCAGACACCTCCAGACTCCATTTAGGATGTTGTCTCTCGGCAATACCATTTCCCAGACACCTAGCTAAATGACTCCATTTACTACAGAGTGGCTAAATACTTTATTTCACAGTCCAAGTCTAATCATGTCAATGTGAACGGGCCTTGACACATCGCTGAAAGGTTAGTAACCACCACTAGCATTGGTGTTCAGTTCAGACCGCTCACCAGCCAGGGGCTGGTGGCTTATAGCACGTTTCCACTTACAGTAGCTTAAGGGAAGAGCTCAGTTACTGCTACTACTTTTTTTGCAGGGTAAACTGTAAGACTTCCTCTCAGAGCTCCTTTTCCCTGCATGTTTCCTGGGAAGATGAAGCAAAAATCTACACTTTGGTTCAGAAGGAACCAACACCAGTCAAGGACTAAGGGCTGCGCTGGGTATTTCATGAGAGACATTTGAATGCGTGGGATGTCAATGAAAACAAATGACATCTGGCCTGCTTATTTCTCCGTGATAATTTCAGAGCAAAAAGATACTGTAATAATGAAAAAATATTGATAGCCTTTCCTCGGTAATGAATTCAAAGTTTACAGAACACAGCAGGGACTCTGGCATAGCAACGTCGCATTCCTTGAGAAACATGGTTATTACAAAAGTATTAAATTATTTTTCAATAAAATATTTCATACACATAAACACATAAAGCAGCTGGAGAGAAAAATTAAATTCTAATTCTGCCTTTAAACCCTGGTGACAAATGGCTTCCTTCAGATTCCAGGAGATAGATAAATTTAAAAGACAGGCTTGCATGCAGCCTTGATTTCTGCTATCCTCTTGACGAGGGCTGAGGAATGCCATATTGAAGATAAAATTTAATTTCCATGAGAGGACTGGACGACTCTGGGAACTGATAATGGCACGTAGAGCCTTTTGCCGTTGTAAGTCACTGGTTCAAATAGAGGTCAAACTGTGACCGATCTTTGCTCCCCTCTGATGGCTGTTGGTTATATGGTCCGTGACATGAATCAGTCCTTCCCAGCTGCTTTCTGCATCCTCACAGCTGGCACAGTCCCAGCAATTTTATCTGCCAGATACTGCAGGGCTATGGGGGCAGCGGTGGCAGTGGGGAGGCCAATGACTTCTTTGTCATTGCTGGATTTTTGGCCTTCTTCCTTTTGGCCAAGGAGGAAGTTACACACTTGGCAACATAACGAAGCTCCACTGCTCATATTATACTATTTCTATGGCTGGCAGAGAATTTAATTATCCACTGTTGTCAGCCAAACAGCTTTCAGTAAGACTAAAAATAAATTTTAGACCAATGCCCTTTCCTCCTCCCCATCCACAGTATATTTTCACATATACAAAAAACCCCAACCCAAACCATGACTAACAATACCTTCACCTCCCTGTATAGAAGCTGGTCTTTGAAAGACTATCAATCGTTTCAGTGAATTGTAGACTATTTACCACTGACCTCACGTGTGAGGGGGAAAATAAGTCTATTCTTTGAAAATGAGAAGACGATGTGGTGTTAAGAAGACTTTTCTCAACTGTGCTACTATCAGTCTGAAAAAAATCTGACTTTTGTAAATGCTATACTTTTATGCCTTGGAACAGCATCATATTAAAGGCATGAGAAGTACAGAGTGAGAGGGTCTGTACAGGACCTGATATTCACGAAGGGAAAATAAATGCAATTTAAGTCTTTGAATGATTGCTGTCTATATTTTTAAGGAGGCAAATTAAGATTTGAATCTAAAGGAAAAGGCAGAAATAGAGGAAGGATGACGTACATCCTCATCTCCCTTTGTGCCCTCGCCTTGAGCTGAATCTGCCATCCCGCAGAGCCTGCTGCCCACAGTCACCATCTCACTGAGTGTATGCACAATACCTTGATGTGGGAGGTTTTTACTACCCTATATGTTTTTCACATCCTACCTACAAGATCACCAAACTATAGCTCTCTGTGGTACCATAATTTTGCATAAACCAACATGAAGTCAAAATCACATTCCTGTGGCCTAAATTTACAGTTGCCAGTAATACCAGCTGTATCAATGATTGATTTTCTGCTTCTTTTGAACTATATCAGCATTTCAGTCTGCGTCTGTTATCTTATCAGCATGATACATCAACTACAACAACAACACTAAAACTGTAGTTTTGGCAAGTGGAATTGTCTGAAACATAGCAATGCTATCATTTTCTGCATCACCTACTGTCTGCAGATAGAAAACGCCTACACTATTTAGAAGAAAAAAAATTAAAGGGCATTTAGTTTGTCTCTGGATAAGCTTAACATAGAAAACGATACCAAAACATTTAACACGAACAGTTGTAACTGTTATCACAGGTTTTAGAGAGATCGAACATCCTATGCAGTTCCATGAGGAAAAGGCTGTAGTGAATGAGGAATACCTGGAAACTTGCTACAGTCCATAGAAAATGGTTACTTATTTTTCAGGAAATATTATGAAATATTAATTAAAAATTATTTCCACAGCAAGTACATTTAGGCTTAGGGTGTTTCATAGTATTAGTGAAAAGCAAACATTAAAAACGCCCCTTAAAAATTTGGGGAAATTATTTATTTTTGGTGGTTTTTTGCCTTTTTTTAAATTTTGAATTCATTGAAAGCTTTTTAGACAAAAAATCATGTAAACATGATTGCTTTCCAGCCAAATAATTTTGATAGTACTTGTTCTAAATTTAAATAAAAATAAAGATTAATGCACAAATGCTCACATGCTAAAATATATGCATGTGTATAGTTCCCAGGAAAGACAAACTTCAGCATATACCTGATTTTCAGCAGATGAGGTCCCTGGCATACGTCAAGGTTAATCAGAAGTGCAAAAGACTTTTGAACACATTTTTCTGGGTCACAGAGCAAAATTTGGTGGAAGAGACTTGCAAAGATTCAGCTGTGGAATAACTAAAGCTAGAACTTTCTCTTGCAAAGAGAAAGACTGGCTTCAGCAGGATGTGGTCTTTTCCCCTCCATACCGAGCTCAATGGAATCACTGATCAGAGGTATCACTGAACTGATCACGCTCACAATGCTTCCTACAGATAATCAGGTGCAAATTCACTTATATGAATAAATAATTATGCAAATTTATATAAATACTTGAAAAAATCTTAACATATTTTCATAACATAGCACATTTTAATGTGTTATGATTAATAAGTTATTCTTGATTATCAGCAAACTTTCAGCGTAATGACATGAACCAGCACATTTAATCGGCATTTCAAAATAAAGCACAAAACAGGTTTGGAGATTTACTTCAAAAGATTTTCTTCCAAGATTTTGGAAGGGTTGGAAACTGGAAGGGTTGCAGCTGAGACATTAGATTTCCCACTTATTATTTCATTTTCAGGCATCCCGTCAGAAAGAAAAAGCAACACTGAGATGGCAATGTACGAAAAAAGGTGTGTAGTTAGTTTTTCCCAAGTAGAATATTTCTTTTATGTACATTATCACAAAGGATTCATCAACTATTACAAGTGGCATACTGATAAATATGAAAACACATGAATGAATTATTTTAAAAGTAAAAGCCATGTTGAAATATCGGGAATCTCTTCTACATGAATCATCATGTGTACAGTTCTTCAGTGATGCAGTCAAAAACAAACAAAAAAATCCCCACTCTGTAACTTCAAAAGGCCAATGTGAGTCTCTAGTTCAATGGTTAATATCTTGGTTTACCCTTAGTTTGCGATTCTAGATTTCCCAACAAATGCTTGAAGCTAATTTTGTTGAGGAATATCCATTTTCCTGGTCTGCTGCCCAAACAGCTAATAGCACTTACTGATGTTTTTCTTGCTGTACTAGCCAAAAATATAATGAATGTAAATAAATGCTGTATTATTGACACAAATGCTGGGGCAAATTTGCTGTATAAATCAGAGGACGTAACTGATACCAGTTGCATAATATGTGGTAATACTAAATCAGTCTGATTAATGTCTCTGGGTTAACACAGAATTTTACTAGGTAAATATATGCCTGCCGTCGCTGCAATGGCTAATTTTGGTCCTGAACCCCATGCCATGTAGGCATGGATCGGTACAAATTTGGAGCCTAGTGCTCCTGGAGCACTGACCATTACCCAACGCTGTTCCTGATGAGTGACGTTTGACCTTGGAAGTAGCTCCCTTGGTTAGGGCCAAGGACTGATTGAGAAGACCTGGCCTGTAGTGTCTCAACTGTTTGGATCGTGGCATTCCTTTTTCATTGCTCCGTACCGCCCTACAAGGGAGGGAGGGGCTGTTATCCTTGTTCTCTGTGTGTTTAGAGAGCACGCAGAACACAGGGAGAGCAGCGCTCTCCAAAGAGGTCTGTTGCAGCCCGTTAAGGATCAGCACCTCCATCCGCTGTAAGCAGAAGATGAAAAATTTCCACTGTATTTCTAGTGCAGCCTGTGGTTAATTACACTGATGTACTGGTCCATGAATTGCTCAAGGATGTCTTGAACCTTTTAAAGCAAACAACAACTAATTAATCATTCATCAAATAAATTAATAGAATAAATATTTGAATAAATTGAATTAATTAATTGAATGAATAATCTTGCATTTAGCATGTATATTCATCTTCAAAAGCATCTGGGCTCATGCAAGTGTTCCTTATTGCAGAAGACTTTAAAAGAATTACATTTTGATTGAAGACAAAATGCATTGGTTCTTTTTTATTTGTTGGTGGGGATTATAATAACAAAGACTATTGCTTTTTGAAGAACAGCAAGCCACATAACATTAGGAAATTATTTTAAAATAAAGATAATAAAACATATTTTTCCTCTGCAGGAATGTATTATCTAAAGAAATTATTCCACCATTATCTTTTGCCTGTTTTTTTTGTTTGTTTGGTTGGTTTTTTTGTTTTGTTTTTCTTTGCATGACTGTACCTCAGGAAAATCCTTTTTTTCACTGCCAGGGACCAGGTGGTAGCATATATTCAAAATCAGAAAGCATATTTCCTCTGGTAAAAGATAGCATCCAAGAATGCATTTCAAGTTTCCCTGAAGCAGCCAAGATACAGTTAAATCTTTACCTCACACGAATTTCTTGGCATTCTTTAGGAATGTGTTAAACATGCTATTTATCAGTGAAATCTGCAAATAAGCATCACTCGGTCCAACAAGACATTAATTATAAATACATCTTCTGCCAGATCTAAGTATTGGATGTTTATGGAATTTATTTGTGCATGTAGGGCAAAGACTGTAAATCATAAAAATAGTCATTAACTTGAATAGTATGTACTTTCCTCATGTATTTCCTGACATTTTTCAATCTATTAAAGTTCCTTCTTATGAAGTGAATGACCTCTGTGGCAGCTGGTTCCTTCAGCATCCATTTCTATTCCCTCTCTCCTCAGGGCTTGTATACTTCCTTTGAAAATTAAAATCTCATTTTTCTTCCAAATATTTAGGCGCTTATATAAATGCATGCACACAGCTATTCCATAGAATTTAAATGATATAACAGTCTAAATTAATATTGCGACTTGAAAAAGAGGTTTTCTACAGCAGAGCCACTGAAACTTTGTGAAAGTACAGATAAACCAAAACTGTGACTTAGGTGGAGAATCAGTCTGGTTAGCTAAAAAAAGATTTCCCAAAGCAATTGCTCCAAAGTTAAACTGAAATCGAACCCTTGGGGAGAAAGAAAGTATCATTATCTCTGTGTCTTTATTTTACAGTTTCATGCTTTTTCCCACCTTCTGGTCTCCAGCTAGGATCATGAATGCAAAAAGGCAGTGAAAGAGGCTATTCTAACGCCACCTGCTCAGCAGCAGAAACCAATAATGCTCACAGCACAAGCACAGCTGCTGCTGTAGGAGTTTCAGCACAGGTTTACAAACTGATGAGCATGATGTTTGGGGGACTCTTAGTTTTATAATAACTTGAAAAATTTTAGTAAAGCTCTCCAGTTACTCTGTCAATGAATATAGTCTACACCTGGTGCCAGCCATATGCTGCTAGGGAATATGTAATTTGTACCTAAGTTCTCAAATCAGGAATAATGTTGGTCTGATTAAATCTGGGCTTATTAAGCGAGCTGGAGAAAAGGCCAAGGGATTGCCAAAGGAAACAGAGGTATAAAATATTGTTTAATATTTTTATTTAGAACTTTATGAATCTCCAGCTAGGTAGAGTGATTGCTTTTGTAATTCCTCCGAAGCCTGTGTCTGTATGAATGAACTAGCATGGAGAGTTCAGCTGTAAAAAAAAAAAAAAAAAGAAAAAAAAAAGAAAAAGAGTTCTCATAGAGTTAGAAAGTTCTTCAGGAGCGGAGAAGTTGGGGATGGGAATGCAGCAGTGGCCCTGGAGTCTTTCTTCTATTCAGACAGACAAACTGCTCTTAGGGCACGGCCAGAGGAGAAGAAAACAGTCAGGACCAGAAGCCATTTAGATCAAAGAAAAGCCTAAAGCAGCTAAGTGCAACACAATTCGACCAAAATGCAGGTGTCTGGAGAGTGTCCAAGTGGCAGGGCTCCTGCAGAGCTCTGTGGTAAAGGCACAAATTGGATTGAATATTTTCCTAAATATTTCAAATGACAACATTGCCTCATACCAGACTTCTTTATTCGTTTCCCACCCTAAACATGCACTGGTGTCCATTCCGGCTCCCATACACAGACGCAAAGTGCTGTGTGATTTGCAGTGCTGGAAGTCCATGAGTACACCCCCATCCCCCCAAACTAGCCACGTTGCAGGACGTTTCATAGGCAGTGATGCGAGGAAGTTCAGGGAGCTGTAGTGTTCCAATACAGGTATGTCCTTGCGAAGCTCTGTTTGAAAGACTACAACTCCCAGAATATTCCACTTTTTCATTAACTGCTGCAGAGACTTTTGCAAGATGACACCTGCTGCAGAAGAAGAAAAAAAAATAATGCTGGGAATCAATTGTTAGTGCGGAAAAAGTGTACTTTTAAATTGACACTCCAGAATCTATATTGGGTTGTCTTAGGTGGCTTGAGAAACTGAGATATAGAGGACTTCATACAAAGAGAAAAACAGCAATACAAAAAGGATTATTTGGACTTTATGGAATCTCTTTTTCAAAGTTCCAGCTTAGCACGAAAAAGAGGATCCTCTGGATCTGAACTGGAGCTGAACTCCAAAAAACCACCTCAAAAGGCAATATTTGGGGCAGACATAACCACAGTCTGAATGGGAGGGCTCAGAAACTGTACAGACTTGGGTACACACTCCTCATTCTGGGAGGTACTCAGTGACAGGAGTACATCCCTGTGCCATAAGGAGATGTATATAATCTCTTTTTATTAAATATACATATATATAAAATATGGCCTCACCAAATGAAAATCATTTATGCAGTGCAGTGAACGGTGCACTTGAGACTAAGGATTTGCATAAACTTCCAGTGCACTGTTCTGCAACTCCTCCCCGTCCTTATCCCCAAATATTCCTACATGATTATTTTTGCAGTTGTAAACTTTCTTTTTTTTAAATACAAAAATAATCTATTGAAGATTAGCTTCCAGTGTATGCTAAAAGTTTCTGTATCTTTCAATTTCTTACCTAAAACTGAGTTCTCCCAGGCAGCAGCACATCCAGAATATTTCTTGTTGTGCAGCTACTTCAAATAATTTCCTGGGTCAAATATTCTGAAGACTGATTGTGCAGCTACTTCAAATAATTTCCTGGGTCAAATATTCTGAAGACTGATAATAACTCATACCACAAAAGAATGAAATACCTGAGGACTTACACTCTAATACTTTTCTGATGGCAACAACATCCTTGAGAGAAGCCTGAAAACAGCACAGTAAAAAATGGAAACCGCCACACATTGTAAGTCGATGAAACAAATTCTTTCAAACTGCAAATGCCTTTAGCTTCCTATTTTATTCAGCATTTAACCAAGGACAGAGGTACTTCTTCAATATGCATATCAGGCGCACCAAGTTTTCTACAACTTTTAGTTTCACCAGTTCCTGTGGATTGGCCCCAGAGCTTCTGTGTGCATCCTGGACATTAACACTCTCCTGCAGATGAGCTTCCTTTTTGTACTGTTATTACAGAACAATGGCTTCCCCTTTCCAGAATGCTGTAATCTGCACCAGTGGCACGGTGATAATGATAGTGGCCAACCCATGAATTGTTTGTTTACTCCTGACTTCAGTTGACCGAGAAGGATACGCACACCACTAGATGACAGGATTATCATGACTGTAGACATTCAGAGAACAACGTGTTATGCGCTCTATTTGCATTTGGAATTTAGAAGAACACCTGGAAAGTCAGAGAGAAAATACCCTATGGACTAACATGCTGCATACATAAGTTGGAAGTCTACAGTACTGCAGGCTATGTGCTGAGATGTTAAGCCTATGGTTCAATTATGCTATAAATGTCTGGCTTGTAGTAAGGGGCTCCTGCAACTGCAGAGAGGGTTTTCCATGCGCACAAAGAAATGAGCTTGGTTCTGCACATCTCTGAGAGGTGTGGTGTATTGTCCTCACTAGTATCAGAAAACCTCTTTCAATAGTCTTCCTCTTCAGAAATCTGCCCTCCTCCCCTTGTTGGGTTCAATACCTGTACCTTGTGGAAGCAGAGAGGCAGCTAGTCCCGCTTTGTATTGAAAAGCCAGAGCTACAGCTTTACCTTGCCCTAACGTGGTCTGGTCTAACGTGGCAGGCTCCTGTACCTGCAGAAGGACTGAAAAGATCTAGGTTTCAGGATCTGCCAAAGATTTATGCTTTTTTCCTGCAACTTAGCTGGAATTGGTCGGGGTGAAAACTGAAGAGAAATCTCAGTTTTACCCTTTAAAATGTGCTAACCTTCTACAGCCGCAAATCAGTCAAATCAAAAGAGGAACATTTCATATTTAAGGACTAAGGATTAAGATTTTCAACTTTTTATCTCACTAGAGAGCAGGAGAAAATTGTGTGTATGTATGAGTGTATGTGTGTATCGCAGTGTGCTGGCACGGATAGTTCAGGGCACGTGAATGCACTTTTGTCTGGGAAACCCTAGGAAGAGATATAGAATCTCTTAACTATGAGCAAGTAACATAGATTTTAATGTTCATCTATATGATGGAAAATTAATTTCTAATAACAATAATGATGACTGTTCATGAAACCTGGAATATGTGTACATTTAAGGTCCTCATTGGTGCCAAGTTTACCAAAAGAGGCAACAACACTTTCTTCCAGCCCAAATCATGGTGTAGTCTGAGGTGCAGGGGCTTATGTTTCCAACTGCAGGTTTCCTATTCAGCCAGTGACATGTTGGGTAAGATGGGAGCTATGACAGTCATTTGTTACAAACAGAACTTTTTTCAGCTTTCTTAAAAGGTCATGAAATCAGACTTCAAGTTTAAAAGTATTTTTCCCCCCTCAAAATCCCATTTTTTTTCCTTATTTCACTATATTGTAGGAAAAAATAAAATAGCCTCAAATGACTTTTCTACTTTTTTTGAGTGTATATAATTTTACCAAATCTGGAGGCACCTTAACCTTGTTGCTGTTGTCCTTTCATTGTCAGCTGAACTTTTCAGAAATAAATGTAAATGTAGATTAGTTAGGATGTGTTTAGTTCCCACATACATTGCAGAAAGGATAGAAAATAACTTCGACCATGTGGTCATGGTCCATGTGTCTGCTTTCAGAATATGATCTTCAGAAAGGAATAAGAACTAACATATATTGAATTAGCAAAATCTACGTTTAAAGAAGATGAAAGAAAATATATGAAAGTGTAAATTCTAGGATCTCCCAATATAATGTTATTCTGATTCACCTTCCCCAGTCGAGGTATCCAAAATGAGAGAGCAAATTCTCAGCTAGTCATCTCAGACTATCCAAACAATATTTCTGCGTATGCTTTTACAAGGTGATCCAGCACACCCTAAGAGTTTTCTAACAGGCACCGTGTTAATCACATTCTGGAGGTACATATTTTCCTCCATTTATGAGTACGTGAGATGGACACCACCCTCAGAGTCTAAAAATTCAAAGATGGTAAAAAATGGTACGTTTAAAATACATTAGTTATTTTATTTTCATGCTAGGTCTGCCTGTGCTGTACACTCTTAGAACAGGAGACAATGCTGGATACAAAGGGATTCAGATGCATTTTTGTAGAACTATACTGGTAAGGGGATCTGCATCTGGGGGGCTGTTCTGCTGGTTAACTGGTGTGGACTCTCTCATGGTGAATACTGCAGGTCGGGAGAAGAGACCCTAGAGCAAAAAACTCACCAGTTTTTTGTTGGATTTCTCCCACCTCTATAGCAACTTGGTGTACTCCAGGCTGAAGCCTACAGGCAGAGTCTGATGTACGTAAACATAGCCTGGTGGAAATCAGGGACAGGGTGCAAAACAGGGAGCAAAGCAAGCTGACAGGATAAGCACTCCTACTAGTTCAGTATTGCAGTGCCCCACAGCCTGATGGCAATGGGATGAGAAAGGACCTAAAGTCCCATCAGATGCCACCCATCACATATACTTTCTTGCAGGAGGTATGCATACTTTATCTGGTCTGAGAATTGCACATAGCAGAGGCTTGGTACATTTAATTTGTTTCCTGCTTCTATTTTTAATTAGAGGGAGAACAGAAGGGACAGAAGGTGCCTGTTCTGTGTCACCTTTTGCAGTGGGTTTTCTGTTATCTCTTTGTTCCTGCTGTCCTTATTCCCTGGCTATTTATTTTGTTAACAAACAATCTGCCTGCAACTACTTTTTTTTTTAATTAGCGCTATGTCTGATTTTAGTAGAAAAGCCAAAGAAGAACAATCTGTATGTAGAATAAATCCCTCTTATACCCAGCTCTGCAATACACCATTTAACGCTCTATTTCAGTAATCCTGCCTACAATCACTTGCCTTCTTATATCATAGCCATTGTAGACGGAACAGCAGTGTTACTTACTGTACAGCAGTTAGGATGAAATGGCATTTGCAGTGTGGATAGCTTTACTTCGTTTGGGTGACACAAGTCCATCCATCCATTCCCCCGTCCATGGAATCATCCATCCAACCATCCATACACCCATCTACTGTTATGTAGGTATAGATATCTGCATCAGTACTGCATTATATTTTTTCTTTAAGGCAATTAGTCTACCTTTTGGTCAGAAATGTCTGTAATTTGTCCCATAGCTGATTAGCCAACATTTGCACAGTATCTAATCTGTTATGATTAAATGATCTGCTACGGTGTGCAGAAATGAAATGCCATGCCAGAGAGACATTCAATACCTTTACCACCAGAAAGCAAGATGTGAGATTTTCAGTCTGCAGAGGAGAAGACAGAGGAAGAAAAGTTGGACAAGGAAGAATGTTGGCAGAAGTTCACACTGGTGAAAGACAATTTGATTTTAAGTCAAATTTAAACTAAATAGAGTACCATGTAACATTGCTTGGTGGAGGGGGATGGCTTCTTGTTCACCAAGTTAAAATCTTAAATTTTTTCTGCTCTGTATCAGATCATGAAGCCAAACTGGCTTTCAGTCACACTGCAGATAGATTGTATTCAAATAAGGTAACTTTGGAGAACCACTGATAAACCTTCCTGTTCTGAATGCTACAAAATGTACTAACCTATGTATATGTCAGACATCAGTTTTGACACTTCATATTATTGAGCCCTATCAGGCAGCTGGAGCATAGAAATCTCAGATACAAAAAAAAAATCATAAAATCATACAATAGTTGGGGTTGGAAAGGACCTTTAAAGGTCACCTAGTCCAACCCCCCTGCAATGAGTAGGGACATCTTCAACTAGCTCAGGTTGCTCAAAGTCCTGTCCAATCTAGACTTGAATGTTTCCACGGATTGAGCATCTACCACCTCTCTGGGCAACCTGTTCCTGTGTTTCACCACCATCATTGTAAAAAATTTCTTCATTCTATCTAGTCTAAATCTCCCCTCTTTTAGTTTAAAGCCATTACCACTTCTCCTATCGCAACAGGCTCTGCTAAAATGTTTGTCCCCATCTTTCTTATAAGCCCCCTTTCAGTACTGAAAGGCCGTAANGTTGCTCAAAGTCCTGTCCAATCTAGACTTGAATGTTTCCACGGATTGAGCATCTACCACCTCTCTGGGCAACCTGTTCCTGTGTTTCACCACCATCATTGTAAAAAATTTCTTCATTCTATCTAGTCTAAATCTACCCTCTTTTAGTTTAAAGCCATTACCACTTCTCCTATCGCAACAGGCTCTGCTAAAATGTTTGTCCCCATCTTTCTTATAAGCCCCCTTTCAGTACTGAAAGGCCGTAATACAGTCTCCCCAGAGCCTTCTCTTCTACAGGTTGAATAACCAAAACTCTGTCAGCCTGTCCTCATAGGAGAGGTGCTCCATCACTCTGATGATTTTTGTGGCCCTCTGGACCCACTCCGAAAGGTCCATGTCTTTCCTGTGCTGAGGACTCCAGAGCTGGACACAGTACTCCAGGTGGGGTCTCACCAGAGCAGAGAAGAGGGGAAGAATCAACTCCCTCAACCTGCTGGCCACGCTGCTTTTGATGCAGCACAGGATACAGTTGGCCTTCTGGGCTGTGAGCGCACATTGTCAGCTCATGTCCGGCTTTTCATCCACCAGTACCCTCAAGTCCTTCTTGGCAGGGATGCTTTCAATCGCTTCATACCTCAGCCTGTATTCATATGGGGGGGTGCCCTGACCCAGGCGCAGGACCCTACACTTGGCCTTGTTGAACCTCATGAGGTTCACACGGGCCCAATTCTCAAGCTTGTCCACGTCCCTCTGAACGGTATCCTGTTCCTCAGGCTTGTCAACTGCACCACTCAATTTGGTGTCATCCACAAACTTCCTGAGGGTGTACTCGATCCCACTGACTATGTCACTGATGAAGATACTAAACAGTGCTGATCCCAACACAGACACCTGAGGGGCACCACTTGTCACTAATCTTCATCTGGACATTGAGCCATTGACCACTACACTCTGCACGCAGCCAATCAACCAATTCCTCATCCACCAAACAGTCCACAATCAAATCTGTATCTCTCCAATTTAGAGAGAAGGATGTTGTTGAGGACTGTGTCAAAGGCCTTAAAGAAGTCCAGATAGACAACATCCGCTCTTCCTTTGTCCACTGATGCAGTCACTCCATCATAGAAGGCCACTAGGTTGGTGAGGCAGGACTTGCAATTGGTGAAGCTATGCTGGCTGTCTCTAATCACCTCCCTGTCCTTCATGTGCTTTAGCAGAGCTTCTAGGAGGATCTGTTCCATAATCTTCCCAGGCACAGAAGTGAGGCTGACAGGTCAGTAGTTCNAGGGTCCTCCTTTCTATCCTTTTTAAAAATGGGTGTGATGTGTCCCTTTTTCCGGTCGCCAGGGACTTCACCTGACTGCCATGACTTTTCAAATATTGTGGAGAGTGGCTTGGCAACTCCATCAGCCAATTCCCTCAGGACTCAGTAGCGGCAACTAGGTCATAACTTTCTAGCCGCACGGTGGCTTCCAACTCCTGTTTGTTGCCCATGCTGCTTGAAAAATGCCAATCTTTGATACGTTTCTGATGAATATGACTCCACAAGTCACAAGTTATTGGGACATAGTGATTAACTGACATCTAGGGAAGTTAAACTGATCAGAATAATTGCTCTTTGATCAGTATAAATATTTAGCCAAATTTAGCACTGGAATCAACTGAGTTTATGCTAAGCTAGTGCTCAGTCACAATCCTCAGTGTCAGTATTTTGATATACAAGCTGCCAAAGAATGATTAAAAGTAGTAATTTCCTGCTTGCATTGCATTTCTTGGTGAACATGATTAGGACTGACGAAATATCAAGCGAAGTGCTTCTAGATCGTGTACAATCATTTTCTCTCTTTTTATAAGCCAAAAGGATGGAAAAACACAAAAACACTTACAAAACAAAGATATAATAAGTTAAATATGACAATGCTAAATTATCAACTTAAAGACATCAAACTCAAAACTAAACTTGAACCCTGCCTTTTATGAAATTTAACTTTGTAAAATCTGTTACATATTTCATATTTGCATTCCATGAAGATGATAATGAAGTTATATGCATAAATGCATATGACGACAATAAATTATTTTTACTATACCAAATACTACAAATATGTAGACAATATGAAGAGCATTATCACTGTGTTTTAATACATATAGTTTTTTTACAGAAAAACAAAAAAAAGAAAGAAATTAAATCCACTAATATGCTACACAAAATATTCTGTAAGATCTATGACTGCATTTATTTCTTCATTAACTTTTTTAGACTCTCATACCGAGGGAGTGTCATGGTTTCAGTTGTGATGGAGCTAACTTTCTTACTGCAGCTGGTATAGTTTTGGATTTGGGATGGGAATAGTGTGGTACGATACTGATGTTTTTTGTTGCTGCTAAGCAATCAAGGCCTTTTCTGCTCCTAACTGCACCTGGCCAGCTAGCAGGCTGGGAGAAGACAAAGCTGGGACAGCTGACCCCAACTGACCAAAGGAATATTCCATACCATGTGACGTCATGCTCAGTAGATGAAGCTGGGGGAAGAAGAAGGAAGGGGAGGACCTTCAGAGTGATGGTGTTTGTCTTCCCAAGTAGCCGTTATGCACAATGGAGCCCTGCTTTCCTGAAGCTGGCTGAACACCTGCCTGCCGATGGGAAGTTTTGAATTAATTCCTTGGTTTGCTTTGGTTGTGTGTGAGGCTTTTGCTCTACATGTTAATACTCATTATCTCAACCCACGAGTTTCTCCTCACTTCTACTCTTGTTCTCTCACCCATCCAGACTGTGGGGAGTGAGTGAGTGTCTGCGTGGTTCTAGCTGCTGGTTGGGGTTAAACCACGATGCCAAGGGGGTGGGCAAAGCCTCAGTTGAAGTTTCTTACAACTACAGCTCAAGCTTTCTTCACAAGATTAATGCAGAAATTTCTCTTGGACTTTTCAGCTTCTGGGGACTTTTTTGATCAGTCCACTCAAAAAGGTACAGTATTTTTCAGTTATTGTCTGCCATCTCTTGGTAACTGCTTAAGGCAACAAGCCACCTCCACTAATGACTTAAATACCAGCTAAGGGATATTTCAGGAAAATTACACCATTTTTTAAGAACACTCAGATATTCATGGAACTGTGTATGCATGGCAGGAGAAGGGAAGGTCACGGTGCACAAATGTTGTCATGGCAGTGTTTTTTGTATCTGTCAGATAGAAAACACGCTCCTTCAGCTGTACTCTGAGAAGGGAATATGTGAGTTGAAAGAAAAGCTTGCTCTTTCGCATGAACTGAGCTTCTTCAGTGAAAATGTGAATGCAAAATGAACATGGAAGCTTGAGCAGCCACTCCAAAGACTGTGGAGGTTTGGATGTGGGTCAGTACACTGGTGTTTGGAAGTAATACTCTTTCAAGCATCTGGACTCATTGTATAACGAGCTCCAGAGTGCCTTGCTCACAAATGAACTTTGTCTAAGGGTAGATCTGAGTCTCTACTTGCATGAAATACACAGTTACCTCTGACAGACAGCACTCCCCTGTGATAAAAAGGAATGAGTAGCACTTTTCACTAGTTTCAGTGTGTGATGCTACTGTGCAAAAAGACCGGATAAGAAAAGGCCTTTATTGCTTAACAGGTACAGTCCTCATGAGAATTCAAACTCATTTCCATTGGCTTCACTGACAAATAACTTTTTAATAATGCATGTTCCCGATAGCACAGTAAAGCTCACACAGGAAGGAAAGACAGAGCTGGGTTTTCTACAATGAGCAACAGAATAATTTAGCAGCTTCCAACTCCATTCCTCAATCATACTGAAAAACAGAATTTTTGAAAGATCCATTTCTGGAGAGAATAAGAAAGGCAGGAGAGAAATATTTTGGATCTGATGCCAAGATGAAATTGCAGGCTTTGAAATGGAAAGAAAATATATCTTAATTTGCAATTTGTGTACTATTACCACCGTTGTAATACACTTGAAAATCTCTTACAATATTTTTGCCTGGACATGTCTCCAACCAAAATCCTGTTTTAAATCCTCTATGTTAATGGCATGAGGAACTCAGTACATTGCCAAGCTAGGAGGTCTGCCAGTCTGCTCAACACTTTTGGTGGCATTCATACCTGTACAGTTAATAATACTTTTAACTTGCACTGGGAACAAGAAGACAAGTGTCTTCTTTGAGCTTTCTACATTTGAGGAGTTATGTCACACTCCTAACATCTCTTTGACAACACAGAAGTCATTTTTACAATAGACTTCTGTGTTGCTTCACATAATGGAATGCAGTACTGAAGGGGCACTGGTTGTGAAGAGACACGATTTTTTCTTATCTTTGTATTAAAAAAATGCTTCAAAATGTTTGACAAGGAAAAAAAAAAGCAAAACTTCTTGAGATGCCCTGGCTTTACCTGGTAATGAAACTGGGCTGGAGTATCAGAGCAAATGCATATGCCATTTGATTTTTGGTTCATGAGCTATACGTGCACATACTTTGCTCCTTTGTCATATATATTGAAATATATGGTATATGTTATATCATATGAAGGACAAAAAAAAACCCCAACATAAAAACTTTTGCTAAAAGAAAGAGAGTTCCATTTTGATGTGGAAAATCTTCCATATTGGTGGCTGGGATTCCTTACTTGGAGTATTTTGAAGTTTTCCCTCAGCTCACATTAACTGCAGTCAGATTCTTGGGTGTTAAGAATGAAGACAATTGCCTTTTTATTTAAGTTGTTTAAATATTAATAGAGCAACCTGACTGCAGGCCATACAATGAAGAGAAAAAAACTGTGACTTCAAAGAAGTCATATTTATGGAGTCATAGAAATATTAACATTGGAAGGGACCTCTGGAGGTCCTTCTGTTCAAGACCCCTGTTAAAAGCATTGCTAGCTTCAAAGTTAGATCAAGTTAGGTACAGCTGAGTTTTGAAATTCTCCAAGAACCGAGATCCCACAGCCTCTCCCACAGCACCTGTTCCTGTATTTAGCTACTCTGACAGGGATTTTTTTTCACTCACACCTAGCCAAGGTTTCCTTTGCTGCAACTTATAACCATTGCTTTCATTCTTTTGCAGTGTGTTTCTGAGAAGAGTATGGCCCTTTAGCCTTCCCTTACCCAGCCTGAATGAACCCAGCTCCCTCAGCTTCTCCCCAGCCACCTTTGTGGCCTTCAGCTGGATTCTGTCTAGTTTGCTGACATCTGCCTTGGATTGAGGTGCCCAGATCTGGCCTTACCAGTGAGGAAGAGAGAGGAATAATCACTTTTTTTTATCTGCTGGCTCTGCTTTCTCAATACAGCCCCATGTGCAGTTATCACAAGAGTGCACTGATGACTCATGTTCAACTTGCCGTCCACCAAGATACATACCCAGGATCTTCTGTGCAGAGCTGCAACTTAATCAGTCTGTGCCCACCGTGACTGTTCCTGGGTGTCCCTTAATCTTCCACCATACCATCAGTGTCAGAATAGGTTTAATCAATGTGCCCACAACATTCAAATGTATTCTGTAGAGGACCAGATATTCCGTAAGCTGTGGGGAAGACCAACCAAGCCACTGTCTCGGGAAACTGCCATCTGCATTTATTAGTATGAGGCATTGCTGGAGTTAAACTGCAAGCAAACCTATACAAAGTGTTGTTGGGCCTGAAGCCTGCAGAGCCAGGGATAAACAAGACCACAGGAATGGGGACACAGATTGAGCAACAAGGTTCTTCCCGAAATCTCTTAAAGACTTCCTGTCAGCGCAAGATTTCTTGCCACCCTGTAACCCCAGTCTCCAAAGATACTCAGAGATATCTACTTGAGAATCAAAGTGAGGGAGCTGAAGACGTCTCTCCCCACACCTGCCCACATCATCTCTCTCCTGGATATTGCCAAATCTGAAACAGGGAAGTAGAAAGAAGCTGAATTTCTCAGCCACCTAGCTTAAATAGGTAATGTGTTCACTTAAACTGCTATTAGACGGCCAGACATTGAGATAAAAAGAATTTCACCAGTATTCACAAGAAGACATTTGTCTAAGCTCTTGTAATTTTGGGCTATCTGAATGCTGGTACCTTTAGTAGTTAGTTGTCTGTGCTGCCTTAACCTTGTCTTAGCACTCTTTCAGGAAGAACCAGAGCTATATTGCTTTTGCATCATGACTCATTTTTCCCAAAGTGGTAGGTAAAGGCTCCTTTATATACATGCTGACAGAATCAAGAGGCACTTTTTCAACAGCTGCTTCAAGCACTCAGCTGTCAATGGGATTCAGCAAGGTTTCAAAGTATTTTCTAAGAGCAGCTGGAGTGACTGCTTGCTGATTGTTTATCTGATTGCCATCCCACATATAGATCTTACACATATATATAGGGAGGTTTTAAATTAAAATAGCAGGTGACGGTTCCAAAACAAACTGAAGCTGATATTTCTTCCCTCAAACATGGTTAAACTAGGGAATTCATTGGTACAGGTTGTTGTAGATGCTAAAAGGCTACAAAAAGCCACAAGAAAAAATATGGCAGGAAAATGCATAAAAGCTATTAAACACAAAGATACCATCTTTAGCTCAAGATGTCCTTGGGCTGAAGATATATAGAGGACAAGAGAATGCACAGAAGAGGAAATATTATAAACTTTCCATTTTTGTACTCTTCTTTGAGCATCTACTCTTGGTTACAGTTAGAAACAGGATACAGAACTAGAACTCCGAACTGGCCCTGTGTGGCCTTTCTTATGTTCTCATGCCAGTTTCTAACTACAATACAGCACCAAAAAAAGGAACAAAGAAGCTGTATTTCTAGAGCTCAAACTATTTGAAAAGATATTCCAACCCCAGCGCATGTCATATTTTATGGCCAGTCCTGTACACCTAATTTATATGTCATGAACAGCAAATCTGTGAAATCTGGCACAGAATCTTTTGTTCTGAATCTTCTCCCACCTTTACAGAGTCAATCACCTACATCGAATGGCCGTTTGTGCTCTTGGATAACATGAGTACCAAATAAGAGCCCTGTAGTAACTCTCACTGTTGAGCAGGTTGTGTCGGCACATGGTACAATCACCATGTGCTTATTTTAATATAAACATATTTCAGTCATGAAGGTCTATGAAGAGAAGATTCTTAAGGAATGATTCTGACAAAAAAACCCCAAACAAACAGTATCCACTATTACAGAGCTATAAAAGAGCCATACTCAATTTAGAAAAATAAAGTGATTTCTTTGGTTATGGGGAGTGTGGGCTGTAAATAGCAAAGATTTCCTGATAAAAACTGAAGTTGATTTATGCTTGGAAGTGTTCACAGGATGACATGGCTATCCTTCCTAGTATTGTATGTGTACTAAGGAGTCATGAATTCCTTGAGTCTTGGTCAATCTTTCACTTCAAATCAGTCTTATTTTACAAGAATAACAAAGCTTTTGCTGTGCTCCTGGGGATTGTATCTTTGAAATCTGCACAGGTAACCTTGTTTCGGGTCAATTTTATTTTGCTTTTCCCTCCATTTCTTTCAAAACTTTGCTTTCAAAAAGCTTCCCACTAGCTTTAGAAATCTCTATTTAATACATAACTGCTGATAGACTAGCCACTAATGCATTATTTATTATGTAAATCCTTATTACATGCTAGCTTTGACATCCCGTCTTTGTGGGTGTGTGTAAGTACTTCATAAAGCATTGGCATTTCTTCCGTAGTTCTGTATTTTATGAAAAATAAAAGCCTACTTGCTAAAAAGATCAGTGATCTGAGTGCCCAAATTATGCAGGATCAAGAATCTCAATCCAGTGTATTCAACAGTAGCCTGCCAAAATACTTCTGAGCTTTTCACTCACTCTGGGTTTTAGCTGCTTTTTGCTCCCGTTCTGTGGCAAGACGATGGCTTGACTAAATGCAATTTAGGGATTTCTTGTATAAGTTGATCCTTCTTATGACAGGCAATTCAGAAAAAAGACTTTTTCATAACCTGCTAGAATGCTCTACTCTATTTTTTCTGTACCAGACAAACAGTCTGCCCTCTGACAATGCAGTTTGCTGCAGAAAGCCATGAAATACAGTAGGATTTCCCCTCGACTACAAGAAATAGGTCTAGAAGACACAGCAGTGCTGAGAATTACTGTAAACTGCTCTTGGTGTTGTCTGAACACTTCCACAATTTTTCCTTTGGTCTGATGTTATTCTGGCCCAAGGACCAAGCGCCAGTTTTGCAGTTGGAGTGACTCTCTCTGGCATACTGCTGGAGCACCGCTTCCAGGTCATCTTCAGCTGAAAGCAATCTGGTTCGTAAGCTCTGAGACCACTCCATGGCATAACCAAAGCACAGTAAGGGGAGGCAATTGGGAGATACACTTCAAAAGGGAAAGCTCAGGTGATCTGAACCAAATCACTAATGTAGATGCAGCCAAAAATGCTCACCGTAGTACCTAAGCAGGAAAGCAGGCCATGTTAGTGGCTGCATGTTGTGTTTCTTGGGCATCCAGTTTGCATACTAGAGCTGGCCACCTTGGAAAACTGGGCAGGGGAGCTTGGCTCCTGCTCCAGCTACAAACCCGTGCTTTGTGTGCAGCAAAGGAACATTTGCTTTGTTCTGGTGGCCCACTTTGAATGTACTTTTATCAAGAATTTCAGGGAACAAGACACATACACACATACATCCTTGGGACCCTGAAATGCCCAGATTTTCCAGCGACATGTTGTGACTGGCTGTCCCAGCACAGCCCATTGAAATGTATTGCTAAAAAGAGGATTTACTCTACTGCCTGCCTGTAAGTATCACTGGGAGAAATCTCAAACAAGACCCGATGCAACTGTTGTCTGGATCTGTTTCCATTTAATATTTTCAGTAATGACCTGAATCGTGGAATTAAAAACACTCTCAAATTCTGTAAATGACATCAGCTTTCAAAAGAGCTGCAAACGCTCTGGATTGCATCAGAGTTCAAATGATATGGATACATTGAAGGCAGGTCAGTAGAGTCCAAAATCAACAAGATGTAACTTGCTAAAAATAAATATATTAACTGGGTAGCTGTGCAATGGCTCTTCAGCAGCTTTGCAGAAGAAGACATGAACACCACTCAAGGCCTATGGCTATTTATTCAGTGTACCACCCTTTCTGAGAAATGCAGACGAGCTGCTGAGAGTCCTTCAAAAAAGTAGAGTGAAAACAGGTTCAAGAAGCATGAGGAAAGGATGGAAGAATCTGATTTGTTTAGTTCTTAAAAAAAAAAAAAGCCAGTAAAGTTTTAATAAGTTACATAGACTGTAGAATTTCCTCTTGAAGGTTTTTTTTCAGCTGATCAGATGAAATTCTATTAAGGTTGATGTAGGTGTCCTTGACCCTATTTCAATGCAGAGGGTACTGGATGGTCTCTTGAAATTTTCTCCAGCTTTACATTTCTGTGCTTGAGCGATGTGGAGCACCGCTGCCTTTATAAAGAGGATACACTCTCAAAGTGGAGGCAGTGCCATCAGAAGCACTCCTCTCCAGCTATGAAAATGTGACATTCCTGGGACATAGACAACTGGAGCTTTTAAAGTCCCTGTAGGAGTAGCCACTTAAGAGATGCCAATTTTTTACCCCACCTCAGAAGTAAGTTCACTCACATCAATGGTAAGAGAAAAACCTTCCTTTTCAGATGCCCGTTTGAGTATAATCAAGTTGATACAGACTTTTGCAGGGAGAAAAAAAAGTTCCTAAATATCAACACGATTCATAAGATACTGAGTCAGAGGAGAATATTTTTTCAGAGGGTGGCTATCAGAGGACTTCTCCCAGCAGATCTTTGAAATTTGAATCAACTTCATTACTGAAGTTACAAGTAAACAATTCTCTCTTTCATAAGTAGCCAGAGAAAATTTTTTTTCTGCTATTTTTTTTTTTAAATACCTTTTTTTATTCTTACCTAGCCATTCACTGTTTGAGTGAATTTGCAGTAGGGAAAAGCTCAGCAAAGTTACAACTTTGATTAAGAAAGTATTTTTCCCTCTCTCTCTCTGCAGGGAAACCTTTCTTTCCTGAACAAAACATCTTAGGGATAACTCCCATTTCATAAGGGATGTGATGTAAGCACAGTCAAGGCAAGGATGACTGTTTGGTGTCACTCTGGTTACTAACCTGTGGAGGGATATTCAAACTGTGCTATTCAACAGTGTGCCCCGGTGCACCAGCATCCCCGTAGCCAGGTGACCAGGTTTTTTTGTTTGCTGGAGTTAAAATACCTTATATGGCTCTCACAGTTGGGCAGAGTTGCCATGGTAACTGGAAAACATGGTGGTGAAATATCAGCCACATAAACAAAAGCTCTAATAATACTTTGGGAACTATTTACCTTTTTATCTCCAGTATCCAGTGGTACTGTGGACTCATTTGTTAAGCATTTCATATCTCATAAACATGTTGATATTATTCAGCCTGCAAGGTTTCTAGCTGAGCTTTAGTCAAGCAGATTTAACTAGTGTACTTCCAGAAAAAATAGTTATCAGTACAGAAATTTTACTCACAGAAATCAGTTTGGAGCCTCATGCAGACATTTATTGCAATTCTTTGATTTTGAAACCACTTTAGCCCTCCTAATTTTAATCACTTTACAGCAGCATAAAACCGGAATAATATAGAGCAGACAGGCCTAAACTAGGCATAATCCCCCAGGCTACGATTTTGCTGGTTCCTGCAAACAGTCCTAATTTACATTGTCTATTTAACTGTACAGTTCGGGCATAGAAATGACAGAATACACCTTTATTTTCTGTTGTTTTGTCAGTTACCAGATTAATTTGTGATCTACTGTGTTTGAATTTGTGCAGCACATTTATTTCAAAACACATCTAATACATAATGTCTGGGAAGCAAACCAGAGGAAGGCACTCACTATGGCTGCATATACCTCTTGAAGAGGAGATTCAAATTGTGTGGAATATCCCTACTTGCAGGTGACAGGTTTTCATCTCTCCCAAGAAAGGTCGTAAGCAAAAGTCTAGTGAAAACCACTGCAATCGACTGAAAATTTTCTACAAACACAACTACATGACACAATTACTCTAAATATTCCCTGCGAAAGTTCTTCACATACTGCACGTTCAGGTTTTATCTCCAAGAGCTCCATAACCCTTTATTAAAAATAGACCTCAGAGACGCTCCTTAAACAAGAAAAGTGGATATTACTTCAGTAAATCAGGTTTGAAACCATTTTGCAAAGCAGTTAGGCATTAATGAAATTGTTCCAAAGGTCACTAGGTTTAGTTCAATTTCCCATTAAGTGGAGATGAGAGCTCAGTGAATAATTAATAGCAAATGATTGAATGAATTTCACCTTCCCATTGTAGTTACAAGCTCTTTCAGCAAGTCACAAGAACTCTCAAGGATGTTCTGAAATCATTGTCCTGGTTACTTCTCAGGCTTTCTACCATTGCAGTGTTTGAGCCGGTCCATCTCTTGGCATCGCGTTGCTGGGCTCCGCAGCATTTGGGGTCTGCCACATTCCCTCATCTCTCCAAGTTTCATTCCCTCATCTCTCCTTGCATTGACGATGCAAGCCAGCAGCAGTACACATACTGCACCAATGGTAAAGTGTTACAGCTCATCAAACATACCCGAAGGATGAGAATTAACTGAAAAAAGGGCGAAAAATTCACAGCAAGCTTTTGGAAGTTTTGCAGTTCAGGATCCACATTAAATGCACTGGGCCCCAAGATGCGATACATTTGTTCATTGCATATTTTTGCAGAAAAAGGTTAAAGAAGCAGCCAGATATTTGAGGGGGCTCATCTGCAGCTTTGAAGTCTAAAAAAGAGTGCTGTGTCACTGTATACCCTGTAATCAATTTTTTTAAAGGTAAGAGGGCAATTCAGCTGAATGATAAAACTGCTTACCACAGTGATTAAACAAAGAATGCAGTGTCTTAAGAGCAGCAGCCCATGGAAATCAACAACTCCAGGCTTCAGCAGAGGTTACAAAAGTCTTATGATAAACTGGATAACCATACACACAACAAAAAAGCTTCTTGAGAAAGAAACGAGGAGCAGCCTGTCCCCAAACACCTTCAATAAGTCAGGAGGAACTTCTAACTCAGTGAGTCTAAGGGACCTCATTGCAACATAAACAGAGTGTAGATTTTCTTCGTTGCACACTTCAAACTTTGTGTATTATTTAACTGGATTTCTTCCTAAAACACCAGACTTAGTAACCAGTTTTCATGCTATATCTCACTTTTTTTTTTTTAAACACTTTCACTATAAATTACCAAAAATGAACTGAATTCAGTGATTACTAAAAATAAACTGAGTATTTCTGATAAGGCTTAGCAGCACAATGAAGAACATACTTTATTATTGTCTTCCCCATTACATAAAATATCTGCCCTTTCACAAAGGACCGCATGTGCAGCTCTCTACCTTGCATTTTCAGCTTTTATTCTATAGGCTATCCTTTGTCTTTGAAGCATATCCAAGAAAAAATAGAGACATACTTTGGAAATTCTTTGGTTTCTTCACTGAATGCTAATAAGCCTCTTAAAGCCTATCTGAATCTGCCTATTTTAGCTGAAGGTAAGTCTCCAAGAGCCTCCCTTGTTTGTGTTTGGGTTTTGTTTGTTTTTTTTGTGTTTTGCATGCAAGTAATATATATAAAACAAACATTTCCACTGCACATGAGTAATAAAATCTATAAATTAATCTTTCTGACATTACGACCTTACAAGTACGTTAACATGGAAGAATTTAAAAAACAGTTATCTGGTGAGTTTCAAAGGTTCCTGGATTTTGTAATAATTCTATGCTGTAAGTCCCTAATGGCTACATTTCATTTTGGTCCATCAAGAGCAGTACAATGGGTAGGAGAAGATATTTATGCCCAATGTGCCAAAGTCTTTCGGTTGAGAGAACAAACAGGCCTGAGTTCACTAAGAAATTTTTGCCAATGCAATAGCACCCATAGTCCAAGATGACCTCTAGGGATCCAGCTAGGGATCCTGTCACAGGGTGACAGGAAAATCAGGTCATAGTGAGTGGAGAGTCACAATGAGAAATCCTGCAGAGAAGACTTGCATTTTCAGCCCTGCCCTCCTGGATTTAGTCAGTTTTCTCCGGTATAAGAAAAGTCACCTCCTTTCACTTAGTGTTCTCTGGAAGACTGAGAACACCACGCTTTTTTTCCTTAAAAACTAAGATAAACAACCCTTTTTAAAAAAGCTTTCTGGAAGGAAGTTTCTGCTCATTGGCTACTGCTAGGCTATTATTCCATGAAGATGTGGGAAACATGAGTTCATCCGCCTGGCAGAACAGACAGATCTAAGTTAACATCTTTCCATGGTAGGCTGATGAAGTTGTTCTTTGTTCTCTGGACCAATATCATATACACCAAATAACGACGCCTGACTAAATGCAGGAATTGACTTGACTTTAACTTTCCTAATGGAACTTTTAGAAAAACAGTTTACATCTACAGTATTATATTTTTCTTTCCTCACTCACAATAATGTTGGACTAAGAGGGGGAAAATGGAAGAATGCCACTTAAGGTGCTGGAAGTCCCTGAAATAATTTACACAACTTCCTCCTCTCCATAGGCAGGGTCTAGGGAACTCCTAAGCAGAAAAGGGACTTCATTTCAGGGTTCTCCTAGTGATGTCTAGATCACTTTGTCAAGTGAGGTAGTGACTAACAATGCTTCACCGCTTTTTGCTGGCAAACTTGGGAGAAGCCTACCCAGCAGATGAGAGAGAGGAGTATCGAATCTGTTCCGCAATGAGCATCAGAAGTGCGAAAGGTGTAGAACTTGGCCACCACAGTACTAGGGAGGCTACTGGGTCGGAGGGTCAGTGTCTCACCACAACTGGGACAAGCAACTTTGTGAGCAGGGAAGTTTCTCTAAACTTAGAAATCCTATGACAGTGACCTCTTCCCAAACTGTTTGCTAGAGTGTGTAATGCCCCCTACAAAACAGATTACCATCTTGTTTAGAAAGACAGTCATAAAAATCATCCTTGCACAACTAAGAGACCCTTCTCTAGCTAAATTATGTTAAGGAAGTTGCTATGAATGCTGACTTGACTGGTGCTTGCTTTGCAGAGCATAATAAACGCCAGACTCATTTCCTACTTGTCGGTACCTCTGATAAAAAATACCTGAAGCTTGGATTGGAAAATTTATCAGCAAGTTTCAGTGTTTTGTGGGTTAAATAAAAGCTTTTGTCCTTGAAACACATGAATATTAATTAACCATACTTCCCAAACATTGAGTTTGGGTAGCTTCATCCAGCATGGCAAATTCTGTATTCAAAAGGAGCTGTTCATGCAGGAATCAATGCAAAGACTAGGCTAACGGTTATCCATGTGTAGGTGTAAAACATCTTTGCTGTGGCTCCTCATCATCACATTAAGGCTAAAGGCAACAAGATTCTCCTCTCACTGTCTGATGACATCTGTTATGGCTATTTGAGTTGTGAGGTTGCCAAGAAATTCAGCCCACAACAGGCCTTAAGGGGACACATCCAGGTCACAATGGCAGGCTAACATCTCCCCAGTTAGAAGACCAGTAGAACTACCATGAGGAAAGGAAGTGTAAAACACTGGGGCTTTATCAGTAATGGAGGTTCAACTTGGAGCTGGAACTGGCAAGCGATACCATAGAGAAAGAATAATTGTGAAAAGAATAGCAATCCCCTTTCTTCTTCCTAACAAATGTTTCTTCTCCCTTTTAGACTTCAACTCTTCTTGATTTTGGGGGAGTGTCATCTGCTGTGGGAGCAATTCCCTAGAGCTAGCTATTTTTATATCTTTATTTTGATGTTTAATAACTCTTGATGGATTTTTCTCAATGTCTAGATGCTTGGCTAAGTGCTTTTTGAACCATTTATATTTTTAGCGTCCAGAACACCTGTGACAGAGAGTTTAAAAATCAAAATGCATGGCATATAAAGGAAAGTAAATCTATCTGTTGAAAACCTGCCTTCCAACTGCTTCACTTGATGCTCCTGAGTTCTTACATTAGAAGAGACACAGAATAGTCATTCCTTTTCTCTGGGTCACTGATAATTTAATATGCTGTACATTATCCATCCAAAACTGTCATAACACCTTTCCACAACTCTTTGCAATCAGTTTTTTTAATAAACCTGAATAATTTGGTAGAATCCACAAATTCTTTAACCTTCATCTCCCTTTCCAAGTCATTTATGGTTATGTTGAACAATAGATCTCCCTCTGAGACCCCACTACTAACCTATTCTATCGTGTGACCTTGAAACATGCTTTCCTTTGTTTCCTGCTTCTTAGCCTCAAGTAATGGCCACATTTTTGGCTACGTCTGGCTTCCACTCCATACTTCAGTTTCATCTGACAATGATTTCCAGGGAACACTTTGAGAATCTCTTATCTAAAAATATCCATAAGGTTTTCTGCTAATATGCCTTGTGACTGTAAGAAAAAATGGGAGTGGGAACTCGTAATGGAGTAGTATTTTATGTTTCATTTACCTAAGTCTTTTCTTTTTCTAATTGCAGATGTATAAGTGCTGCACTGACAAGGTCCACTGAGGTGAGTGAAACAGACTATTACCTATGTGATAAAGGAATGAATTTGGCCTATGAGTGAGTTGATTATCTAACTAACAAGGCAAGGACTGAACAATACTGAGGCAAATAACAGTAGGAATATCTCTATTTAAGAATTGTGTCTGGTTTTGTGTTTGAAAAACAACTTTGAAAGCTGTGAGCTAGTTTTGGCTCCAGGTATATTTGTGCCTTTGTTTGCATTTGGAGTGTATTAAAAAAAAATCAGAGCAGCAGCAGGGAGGCAGGTGATTAATCACAGAGGGAGCTAAGCCTAACCCCCCGTAGGACCAGCTTTCCCTTAATGCACAACCTTGTTCATGCTGAGTAGTATCTTGCTCCGCAAATCATCCCTCTGAGATTAATGTTGCCGTTAGTTTCAAAAATGAAGCCCCACTGAAGACAGTGAGGTTTGCAAGGCACTTAATGAAAAGGCAATGGGATTATATGTTTAGCAGTCAAAGTAGAATCTATCCTAGACTATGAGTGGCAATCATCTGTTATAAAATAGAAAATAAACCTCACTCCCAGTTTTGCATAATTCCAACCTTCCTATTACTGCTTCTGTCCTTGATTTAGATTCACCTTAATATGCTTAGATGAAAAGTTAATTGGTGCTGGAGCTGATTCACAGGTGGATTAGATTGCCTTAACTCAGGGTATCAAAGGTACAGGGTGGCTGATGAGGGGCACTAGCAGTTTCAGCCATCTGATTTTAACTTGCCACCACATTTTTGCCAAAGCCCTTAGAGTCCATCTGAGCTCAACTAATGAGCTAACAACAGTTCATCCCTTCATTCACTTTGGGAAAACACCAGATCGTTATCCACATATTCAAAAACTTCCTCATCAAGGTCCTTAAGTATGTACAATTGGAGTCAGCAGGGCTACTCAGCTGCTTAATACAAGCACATACTTAAGCACCTTGATGAAGTCTCTGAATTTGTTGATAAACAACCTATATAAGGTCAGATCTTTGATTAAGCTGGAACCAGATTAAGCAGAAGAATGGAGTTCATGTCTGCATTTGTAAAAATATATAAATACAGGAGAACGTGTAGTTGAGAAGTCAGTTTTTTAACTTTAAAACTATGGAGGGGGAGTATGGCATTATTGAGACATAAATATAAGTGACAACTTTATGGGGCTAATGTTAGTCTGATTTGCAAGGAAATCAGCTATTCTGTGATCTCCTTCCCTAATGATTTATGGATGCACAGGCCAGTTTCAATCAAATATCAAAAAGCAAAAAGCAAGCTCAAACATACTGTTTTCACAGGTTTTATGTGCCATTAGTAACTATGGGCAAAGTTAGACTGTGTCTCCTGTTGTGAGTGTGTCCTAGGATTTGGGGCATGAGCTGAAGCTACTAGAGGTGTTGGGGACAAAGGACAAAGTGTGTTGGAAATGGGGTTTTATTAGGTCAATGTCTCATTGTAACAACTTGTTATCACAGCTCTCAGAATAGGCTGCGCTTAAGCAGCATGGGCTGTTGCTAAAATGTAAGTAGCAACCCAAGTACTGTACATTTGTTACAAGGAGTGATAGATTGTTATTTAAAACACTTTTTTTATTATTATTATTATTTTCCCTAGTTCATCACAGGACTTCATAGACAGCAATACGATTTCTCTGAGTAGGAGCTACTTTAGGGATTTAGATACACGGTTTTCTATTCCAGCTAAAAGAAACCTGGCATAAACCTGGCATTCAGTCAGTTTTGGCAGTGAGTTAGTCACACTGGAAGTGTGACTTACAGAAGACCTGCTTATTCGATGTCATAAGATCCTGTAACTCTCCCGGTTCCCTGTGATTCTTTGTGGTGGAAGATTGAGCAGTACCATTATATGGCCTAGCCTTTGCTGGTAGCGAATCAGCGCTTTCTAATGGTTTATCTAATCTAGTAGTAAGTAAGTGTTCTCTGCTTCCAGTGCAGTCATTCACAGCTATTCTGTATCACAAATACACTTACCAACAGTATTTGCTCTTTGAAAGCAAGTGCAACAGATTGTAGTTCTAGCTCAGGAAAAAAAAAAAAAAACAAAAAAAAAGAAACCACACCAAACCCAAAAAATCTGTTTAATGTAGCTGTTTAGTGAATTCTTCTATTCTGGCTACTTTGGCTATTCAGCAGGAATATCTTACTTGGAAATCACCTCTTGTGGTATTACCCTGTGGAACACTAATACCAGACATTAAAAAATATTTGTTCATTATCACACTGCAGATTAACATCCTTGAGGGATTCTATCGAGAGAAACGGCAATCAAGTAATTGCCTGTCGTTACATTATACCTAAAAGATTAATGTGTTATGAAGGAGACAGAGACTACATGCATTCACTACCTTCAGAATAGGCCAGCGGTTGCCTGTTGAGCTGGGGTATGTACATAGTGATAGATGTTATTTTAATTCCAAAAAAAAGATTACTCAGCTTTCCCCAAAATGCCAGCTATCATGTATATGCCATGGGCAGATGGTAACCCCAAAGCAGACATATGTATGCACATATGCTTTTATATTTGTATTCAAAAATGGCTTTAATATTAAAAAATCACTCTAATCCACAAATTCTACTCTTGCATTCTGTGAAATGTCAGATTGTGTGATTGCCGAGGAACTCTAACCAAAGAAAGCCCCACAGAGAACGTTTTACGGTTATTATTTATGTTTGCACAGTGCTGGGAATGGAGAAAATGAAGAATTCCATTGACAGACCATTTACAGGAAATACTTAATATCTGTTAGGCAGCTCCCCTTGTGACTCTGAATTCGAGACCAGTCAGGCTGTCAGGGCTGTACTGCAAAATCTGCACTAGCCAGTGGCAAGAGCCCTCCTGACACTGAAATTCTGGTAATGAGAAGGACAGAACACAAGACCCTCTCAAAAAGAGTCCATCGGTCTAATTACGTAAAAGTTATTAGAAGAAACGGAGAGAGTCAAAGTCAAAAGCATGAAAAAAAATGTCGTCTTTTAAAAACAAATGGTCCCTTTCTTGGTAGTTTGTTGTTTGGTTGGATTTTTTTTCTTTTTTTGAATAAAACAAACATATTCACATGCTCATACAGAGAGGAAAATGGGAAAAATGGAAGAGGGTGGGACTGAATGAAAAGTGAAGGGTCTCATCCTTTGCATCTGTGAGGCACTGCTTGCTCTAAAGCTTTCAGCTGAAATGTTGTTTAAGAACGGTACAAATAATGCTGCCAAAAGATAAGGGGATATCCCAATGCACATATATACCATGCTGATAAACAGACTCATGGCTACCGTTCCTGGAAGCAACAGTTTGGTAAACATACTACTCTGCTGTAATCAGAAAGTACTTAAGGTCCAGGAAAAAAAAAAGTAAACTTGCTAAAATGATGGGAATTCTCAATTTCTTTTCAGCTCAAACTGGCTCAAGTGCTTTCTTGTGCTTCCTTTGCTGCATACTTTAACGAACAAGTAACATAAATTCACTGAACTGGTGCAACAGTTGTATGATCACTGAGTTGTTAGATCAGCTTTACAAAATATAAGTGGTATCTCCAACAATGAAATGTGACAGACAAAAATGTCAGTTAGATATATTCAGATAGCATTTCTTGGTTAACTGATACAGGAATGAAGACTGGATTTAGTGTGCCATTTAGTGTGCCAGGAAACACAGTATAACAGGTTTTTTCCACTTAAACTTTCTATAAGAGATGTTGCTTTCAATTTCAGGAGGAAACAAATGATTCAGTTTTGATCTCTGCTAAAACGTGAAGGGAAAAAACCTTTTCCCCTTACTTCTGAAGTCCTTAATATAGTAGGAAGGCTAGTATATTAGTTTTCCTTGGCAACCTCTCCACCAAGTCAGCAAGAACCGTCATCAGCTAATAAATGATCCAAGGATGGTAACAGTAATCTCCAGCTGAAAAATAAATACCCCAATAGAACAGTCCTTTGGGAGCTAACAGAAAATAATTGAAAACAGAACATCTCTACTTAAAATAAATTAAACCGTAATTCTTAGCTGAGTCCAAGTGGCTGAATCTCGGGGAGGGTGAGAAATCCAAACCACAAAAACCTATCAGTCTTACTTAATAACAGCACACAAGAGAAATTATAACTGTACTCATTTATTCTGTCTTCCAAATAAAAAAATATATAGTTGTTCATCTGTGAGACAGATCACATAAAGATGCTGGGGGGGGATTCTCAAACCAGGCTGGAGGTGATTTCCAGCGGTCGCTGCCTGTCTAAAAGGAGCTGGAGTTTGCCAGCAGGAAGGTGGTTGCACAGCACTGCAAGGAACAGGACGGCGTTGAGGTGGCCTGTGTCTTCTGACAGTAAGGAGCAATGGTCCCCCCACAAGGTCCTGTGGGAAAAGGGACTAACCCCCTCACCTGGAGGCTTTCTCCTGTCTCGTCTGGGAGCAACTCCATGGTGTAACACCTGAGTTCCTCACGCCCATGAAGTTATGCATATGCTTGACTCGGATGCTTTCATCCTTCCACATCTACATTTGTGCTCCCACTGTGGGACATCTTCATGCTAAGCCAAGATCTGGGTTCTCACCAGCCCCACTTGCACTCAGTTTTTTAAAGAAAGAAAACCCATGGGTATAGAGAGGACTACGATGTGCTGTGAGCAAGTCTCCTGGATGGCTGAGCAACCAAAATCCTGAGGACTCTGCAGCCTTCCCCAGCGAGAAAGACTTGACGCAAGTGCCTAGGGGCAAAAGTATGCAAATAACATAAAAGGAAATTTTCAAGGAATCCATACATAATTTCTACATCAACAAAATTTCTGCATCACCCTCCTGCAAGCTGATTGACCAGACCCTTAGATATCTATGCATCTGCATGGCGGCAGTGGAGAACTAAGCCTTCAGCTGGAAATACAGTTAATTTGAGGAGCAGCACAGGAATGCAAAAAATGTAAGCCCCAAATATACAGCTGTAAGTGTTCAATATCTCTGTGCTGGTACAGACTGGGTGGTTGTGCTCTTTGCCTGCCCTCTGCCTCCCTCACCTCCAACAGCCAGCAAATGATTGTGCCGCTGAAGCCACTTCTTATCCTTCTTGTCCACTTAAAGGGGAAATAGCCTCGGATACATCTCTGACCTTATGTTGCAATCGATATCAGTAGTGGTTCACCTTAAAGCACAGTTGACTGTAAAGGCTGAGAGACACTGAATGTTCTCTCCCAGCTGTAAATACAAGGGAATGAAATGCGATTTCTAGGCTTTAGCTATTTCTTCGCAAGTAAAGGCATTCACTGAAATTGTATTTGTGTTTGTGTTTATTCTCATTGCCCGTCAAGTTTGGACATGCATAGTTATGGCAATGTTCTTGTTCTAATTTGGTTCCTGTCACTACTGTGACTCTTAATGAATGTTTTGTGTGCTGTGTTCCTGCAAATTGCTTTCAGGAAGAAGTTTGGCATTTGTTTGGGATGCAAATCAGCCAAAAAAAGCTAAGAGGTATAATACCACCGGAACTATTAATTTATTTCCCTAAGAATTCAATATAAGAAATCTTTTAGATATTTAAAAAATAAATAAAACACTATAAACAGTATTATGAACTAAAACGGTGACTTTATACTTGCAGGGCTGTAAGTGAAAAGTGCAAGTCATTATAGAAATAAATGACAGACCAGTTTTATTAGTTCCAGTTATTAGACTAAATCATTGCAATTTTTTTTTCCTTTGTTCAAAGACAAATCAGGAGTAATGAACTATAATATTTTCAGTATTCTTTATACCTGTTCTATTCAAATCTTGCGATTCCCCTGGGAACTTCTGAGAGAAATTCAGATTTCACACATTCTATTTCTTCACATTATTTACTCAGCTGCATCCTAGGCTTTACAACAAATAACCGAGTAAGAGAATCTACTGCAGAAACACTAAAGAATTTCACCAAATAACAGCTGCCAACTTCCTTCAGTCAGCTGTTCTACACCTGAGTACCTTCTGACAAAATATGTCAGTCTTAAACTTTAGTGAAATACCAGAAGAAACATCATTTCCTCTGAAAACTAGTGACCTCTTGCCACTGGACGTAACCTTTGTTTTTCAGGAACAAAACGGGAAAATATTACCCTTGCCTTTTGAATCCCGTCAGCTGAAGGATGCATAATCCAGTCTTACAGAAAAACTGGTCAAAAGAGATCTTATCCATTCATCACAAAAGACACAGAGATGTATGTTTCTGCCTTTGCCCAAGCTCTGTATATATATGAGTGTCATAACTCTCATGGTCTTCCTGGGGATTTGAAAGGGGAGAGGAGTGTTGTATCTATAAAGGTAGTGTACTTCCATAGATGATGGAGTTATTAAAATTGCATATATATTTGCATATTTTACCCAGCAGAGGTGTTATATATGTTCGGCTTACGCTCGCAGTAGGTACTTAATTTGGATAGGTGGCTCTTATAATGCAAACGCTTAAAACAGCTATCTCTGAGAGCAAACTACATATTCTCAAGAAAAACCACAAATTATTAAGATGGATCCAGCCACCCATCAAAAGAAATGCTCTGGGAGAGAAACAAAAGAAACACGTCCTAAGAAAGCAAGGTTGCCTAAACAGAGTATCCAGATCGTCATGTTCAAAATGAGCTGCTATCTTTATTGTCACGCAGCTGGGGTGGCTGCTGGGGGAGACACAGCTGTGGAAACGAGGAACTGAACCGGAGTCTAGTAACAAACCATCACTGCTAAAAGTAGCCTCAGGCAATCTCAGGATACATCTACTGGCAGTTAGCTAAGCTCTCCGGTTAGCTCCCACTGCCTGGACCTCTGTTTGTCCATACTGCATGTGTTAACTTCAAAAATCTCCTTTGAAGTAAAACCACTGAAGTCCTCTGAGATGAAGAAGCAGGACTCTTCTGGATTTGATTCACTCTAGGGACCACTCTTAGCAGGCAATATGGATAAATGTAGGCCTGTCTCTTTCCACATTACACAATCTTCCAGCTCCATCCCAGCAAACTGCATCCTTGGATACTCTCTACATATTCCCAAGTCAAACCCTGGTCATACAACACAAACCCTCTGTTGCAGTCTATATAAATATCATTTTGGTGGTCTGCAACACACACAGGTACTATTTTTGATGCTGATAGGAAAAAGAAAAAGACCCTTCAGAACATATTACTTGTATTTACAGGCACAGCAGCACAATACAGGAAATTGAAAAGATCAGAAAGAAATGCAAAATAGTATGCATCACTGAAGTGACTGACACTTGTATAGTACCTTTCATGTGCACAATACCTTGCTTTCAGGTACTTAATCCGGACTCCCTGCTCCTGGGAGAGTTGTGCGGCTACCTTTGAAGTCCAGCAGTGAAATTGTCGTAGCCAAGTGAGGTTATGATCCACAAACAAGAGGGACAAAGATGTAAAGCAGCATATAACTGCAGCTAAAGCTCCAGCTCACCCTCCAAGCTTGCCTCCTTGCTTCACACAGGAGGAAGCGAGCAGTATCCAAAGAATCAGCTCAATGTGTAATGGCAGATTCTCCCTGGGAGACTGGTAGTGGAGAGATGGTTTTCCATCCAGACCAACATAGCTTATTCATAGCTAATGTTATCTTAATTAGGCACAGTAATTAATTAAACACAATGGTTAGATGCAGTAATTAAACCCATTAATTAAATACTGTAGCTTACCCACTTTTCATCAGTGAGTTTCATCTCTTCATACAATCCTTATAATTGAGATGATTTGTTTCACTTTAGTCATAAATAACGAAATCCACCAAAGTGCTAAGAGGAATGGAAGTGCATCAGTTCCACTCCTAAGCCCCCAAAGCCTTCTCTTATCCATATGTAACACGAGAAGTGCCTGAATTAATGAGATGCTTCTCTGCTTGACTTTAATTCACATTATGAGGCTGCCTGTGACCAAAATGTGGCTTGGACTAAGAACACCAAAACTTGACAAATGCCCAAAACCTCTGTGGGGGAACACCTTGCCTCTCAGAGCTCATTTTGGTGGGCATTTTCAGATCACACCTAAACAATACCAGCTGAAACTGTCAGATTCACACAGCATTTAGGTGAGACTAGAGGGAGGTGATATTCACTTAATATTAGCCTAGAAGATATGAAAATTCCTCTCTCAGTTTCTGGGGATCCAAATCCACACGATCCACCAACTGCAGGATTGCCCCATGTTGTAGATGGGGATAGATGGACTAGGATTTCCATGTCCTCCGGTAAGGACAGGCCAAATATAACCCAAGATTCATTGGATCAATCAAGAGCATGGCCTGTGGTTAGGCCTTTGTTCCCACATCTGTGTTTGTAGTTTTCCACTGTCAGCATTATTTGGTATGTGTGGATTCAAAGACCTTGAAGCTGAAGAAGGAGCCGAACCCAGTTTTCTCATCTCTAGGATAAAAGCTGTTACATGCAAGGGATGAAAATATTTTTGTTCCGTACCACTTGCACAAACCCTACATTAAGTTCTTTAGACCTAATTCAAAAGAGACTCCAGGACATTGGTAGCAGACATTTCCTGAAGCCGTGGCTAAGATGCCTAAGGACTGGAAAGAGAAACAGTCTTTAAACATCCCTGTCCTTACTTTGCCTATCAGTTTCCAGCTCTGAGGACCAGCCTGTGGGGATCCTGTCAGCCTGTACCAAACTGCCCCCACCACTGGCTTGGGGGACCAGACAGCCTGGACATGCTCTGGACTCCACTGCGGGGATAAGTGGCCTCATTTTAAACCCAGAAGCACATCGCTGGATCTAATGCAGACTTTCTGCTTGATTTGAGATGCCTTGTCAACTAATGCGGAGACGCCTATGTAACAGAGCATAGTATCAGTAAGGACTGGGAACGCTCATCTCTATCCTAATCAAAAATGTTCACAAAGCAAAAGGGAATTAATAAAACTGTCTCTGAATCTTTATATCCCTGAAACTCTCCAAATATGGCACCTCAGCCTTCCTTAGAGACTCCTGTCCACAGGCAGAGATTTCCTAACATCCTCCTAACAGGCAAAATGTGTTGCTTTTCCTTAAAATGTGATGCATTTATTTTGAAGTCAAAAATCAACCTCCACCCATCAAACAAGGGTGCTCCTGGTTGAAAGTTTGAGGGTTACTTCCATGCAAGGAGAAATACTTGTCCAATTTCTTACTTCTTGCTTAATACTTTTCAGGCCACCAGAAGCCAGGTAGCAATTGAAGCTTTAAATCCCACAACAATTCCATAAATTTAGTAAAATAGGGATTGTCTTAATTCTGGAATGGTTCCATGTAATACCATCATATGACACAAGAGCTGGGGTGTAATTACCGGAGTCATGAAAGAAACAATCTGAGAAACAATCACAGCCTTGACAAAAAACATAAAAACTCCAGAGAAAAATGCAAGCAGCAAACAAAATAAAAACCTAAAACCACCTCAAAGCATCTCCCTGCTCCCCCCGCAAAAAAAAAACCCACCCAAACCCACAACAATTCATCATCAGATATCTGCGGCCACACAAGAAACCCCAAACAAAGACATATTGTTGCGCAGTACATCTACGGCACTGTAGCATATGTAAAATCATGATCAAGGCTTTATCTGGACTAACAGGTCGAAAAATGTAATTATGCCTAAATAAAGTTAATGGGCTGGAAAAATGGCTCAACAGCTTAAAATTTCTAATGACTTTGAGAGCAGCTTAATTATACCTACATTAATTCTAGTCTTAGCTCATGCATGTTCTCATCTGTTGTAGCAGTCATGAAAAAATTATATTCAAAGAACTTTGAAAGATAACACTATTTCTTTCTGGTCTGCTTTCCTTTACAAAATCCTGTGTTCCAGCACCCTAAAGTAGTAGCAGTTTGAGCTGGTACGATCACATAGCAGGCACTGCAATACGGCAAGATGCCCACCTGTGCAAAGCTCGGGAATTGAAATAGTTTTAGGCCAGCGATGTGCAAATGTGCTGGTTCTCCAACAGAAGAGTGAGTGCAAGGGCAGAACACACTGTGTCTTTCAATGGCACTTATCAGTGTTTTGCTGTCAAAACAGGAGGTAGGGTTCCACAGGACTCTGCCCTGGATCCAGTGTTACTCAGTATTTTTACTATCAGAAAAGAACTAAACCTAAATTAAACTTTCAGATGGCATCAAATTCAAAGAAAACTGAACAAATGAAAACTGAACTGAAAGGGTTTGAGGAAAACAGGACATAGTTCAATAGGAAGCGACACAGATGTTGAACCTGTGATGTTCCACTCTGAACTGGTTGAAAAACTGTGTTCTTACTTGAACTGAAAAACAAGAACAGTCTAAAATATGTGAATTAGAAAAGGCTGCTTAGACAAGATTATGGAGGGCATAAGAAAGCTAGGTAATTCTTTCAACTTCGTAAAAAGACAGGTATAAAATGAATAAATCCATCTCCTGTTTGGGCAGAACAAAGAGTAATGGCTTTAAATTGCACTAGAAGAGTGCAATGAGGCATCAAGAAAATACCCAAGAAAACTTAATGGTAAGGATAGTGAGCCTGGGCAGGCTGGTTCCAGCCTCCAGCGATGGAAGCTCTAAACACCGGGCGTGGGGTGTGCTCATGGGGACGGCACACACCTGGCTGGGCTTGACTTTGGACCTCCCTCTGCCCCCGTTTTCTTCAATAATTGGAAGAAATGATAAGTTTGCCCCTCTCGTTTTGCTGCTTATCTAGAAGAAGGAAATGCGTCCTTCCCCACGGAGGCTCTTGAGCAATGCCTTTAATTCATATGCCAGTTCCCCTCTCAGTACTGCGGTGCCTCACTTACAGGGAAGGGGCTGCTTGTTTGTCAGTTTTACAAGTTTAAGAAATAAGTACTTGAAAAATAAAGAAACTTTGAACAAAACAAACCAAAAAAAAGCCAAACTCGTTATAATATGGGGCGGGGGGGAAGGGGGGGGACAAATTGATGGATTGCTCTTGTCAGCTCTTTGCTGAAAGGCATAAGTTTAAGACAGCTACAGTAACAGAAAATGATTTGGCACTTCACACTCCAACATACTGTGAAGCCTTCAAAGTGCTATTCTTACTATTTTTCAGATGCTACCACCGAGTCCTTACACATCGGGGGGACAAACGCCCCCTTTCTGAGGCCCACACGTGGGCTGAGTCCTGGAGGAAGTGCTGATAAAGCAGCCCTATCTGAGAGCCGGGTGGGTGTGAGGCGCACAGGCATTGCCCATCCTCTGGATGTGCAGACCTACTGAGGCGTGACGCGGCTCCTCTCAAGTCCCAACACCTGGCTTCCCTTCCTTCAAAACAAGGACTGAAAAAAGCCCATTTGTTCTTCCCTTCTACCCCCCAGAAGGAACTGGGCGACAGCAAGGACCATAGCCAGCCTCTCCACTATCACCGATTTACTTTTAGAGCTAGACTCAGCACGGAGTAATTCACCAGCATTTAAACTACAAACACTATCAGGTTGTTAGCCTCATCTTTCCTGCACATCAGGGAGACTGAAACCCTTCTAGAGACATGAGAAGCACACTTGAAGGGGAGACATGACACTTTTCCACATGCGGAAAACATTGGGGCATAATAGCTCACACCCCACTCATGATTTAGTGCTGACATCAATTTTAGATCACTACTTGGGAGACCGAACATGGCTTTTCAAATACATGTTAAAGCTAAGGACTTTAAAAAAGGAAACCTGAGTATTCAAATTTTCAGCTTTGCGGATTTTATGTTTGGTGACAGTATTTAAGTTTTTGAAAACCATGAACATTGTTGCCATGGTAATGTAATTTGTAAAGGTCCCTAAATACACTGTGAACAAAATGACACCACAGTTCAGAGACGAGGACTCTTCTGGAATTTTTAGAGGCTAGTAAAATCAAAAGTCAACAAATAATCTCATTATGATTATTTCATTGTTATACTTGTATGCACACCAAGAGAAGGCATCCCTGATGCCACACAACTGGACCAAAGTCAGAGCACTTCAGACCAGCAGTGACCAGGCAGCAATTGCTCTCTGGCGTCTGAGAGATCTGAGTGTGGTTTTTGTTCAGCAGACCTGGGACAGAGGAAGAAAAGGTCCTTCCTTACGCTGTTCCCTCTTCGCTGTTTGCACAGGTCAGACCAAATCTGACTCCAGGCTGCCAGCTTTAAGGGTCCGGATACATTGGCAGGGACTCCCTTTTGCTGTGTGCTTTAGTATCACGTACTCAACATAAAGCTTGTGTAAACAGTTTACTGGGCACACATCATATTTTGCTTGTAATTTGCATCTAGCTGTATTTAAAGGGAAATTCTATTCAATTTTAAGTAAACAAAGGCAGCATTTACAGTTGCTTAAATAAAAATGCCTCAAAAAGGTTGTACACAGGAAAAAAAGCTTTATTAAAACATGTTTTAAATCTGAACGTAAGCCTTTTATTGAATAAATAAAATATTATTTGCACTTAGCTAATTGAACTATTTATATCAGACTACCCTAGCCAAGATCTTGGGGCAACTAATTCAGATTTTCTCATATCTCCAATTAAAATACTGCATTGCTAGACAAAAATAAACATTCCTCTTTTTTTTTTTTTTTCCAGCTTCTATTCAGCTTGACTAGAAATGAAGCATGTGTTGAATTGAACAAGATGGATAACCCAGAGAGAAGAGAAACTTGTTTCTGAAGTTACAGGAGCAGTTATACCTGGCAAGGGTTAAGCTTTGACCTTCTGCAAAACTTGAACAAAACTAAAAGTTCCCTGTTAGTGAAACTAATGCCAAAATGCGTTGATCTTCTTCAAAACTCATCTCCTCTCCTTAACTGCCAAAGCACTTTATTGCCTTCCAGTACACATTCCACTTAACACTGATGGGCACAAACATGATCTTCAAACCCAGAAATAAACAGTGTTACTTCAAATAAAAAAGCAATGTTTATTTAGGCTATTTATTTAGGCTGCTTCCATAGGTTAACCTGCAGTGGAGGATCAGAGATACAGTTGTAGGAAACGTCTATGACTGTGGGTGTGCTTCGATTTCTCCTGCACAGACAAAGCCTGTTTCTTCTCTCTGCTCTCACACCCTCCTCATGGTTTGCACCTCCCCAGCTGAGCGAGTCTGCATCCCAAACCTGATCCTGGAGGTGAACCCATCTGTACCTGTTCGCCAGCAGAGAGGTCTATAAGCTGTGGTGGAGAAAGGGAGAAGCAACCTACAGCTTTGGAGTGGGAGAGGGTAGAAATTCTTACCCTGGTTTGATCTCCTCAAGGTCTCATCATGTGAAAGTGTCGCCTGTCTCACCTACAGGACATATGTGCAGGCACGTGAGCCGGCTGGTGTTGATACATACATACATTGCTGCAGGCGCTGTGGCATTACAGAAAAACTGATCTTTCTCAGAGTTAATTATTATATGCCTTTCCAAAAGACTTGCTGTTCACACCCTCTGCATCACATAGCACAAAGTGCGACTGTGATGTGTCTGCTCTGTACTCTCTTCTACCCTCTCTATGAGCTGCCAAGATACTCTTGGTGATGCGACTATCTCCATTTATTTATTTTTTAAAATCTCAGTTCTAACCAGAACGTGGGAGAAAATAAGTTGAAAGCAGGAAGCCCTCGGGTACTGTCGAAAGTCAGAGCTCAGATGGAGTCCGTGAGGTTGTATTAGATTCATACCAGGCTGGAGGCATGCCCCCTCGGGAACCTTAACATTTAACTTCCATCACTGTACTGAATACACTGGTAAAAGGCTTAATATTTTATTAATAGTATTTCACAAAGTATCTTAGCACACCGTTACGTAAAGCAGCAAGATGTTTTGCTCCATGAGGAGAACTACCTCTTGCACACATGTGCACGCTCACAAATTTCACCCGTGCCTGATACCCACTTCAGATTCCTTTCTGTTTTGCCCAGCGTGAGAGACAGGGAATCCTTCACTGAGTTATTAGCTTCAGATAATGGGTCTGTCTGATAACATGTCTCTTACTGAGGTCAAGAGGAGCCGTATGAACACAGGAGGGCAGAATTTGACCCATTCAATTCTTTATTTTGTTGGGAGACAGCGACAACAGACATGTCATCACTGTGGAAGAAACAGTTATATTCACATAACTGTGTTTTTTTTAATATCTCAGCTTTTTATTTGGTGGTCCTTCAGTCTTTCTGTAGCATTTCCTTAGACAAAGTTCTCTGAGAGAAAAGGTCCCTGAAAGCCGGGGTGGGAGGGACATTGCCCTTTCAGAACAATTTCCCATATAATTGCATGAATAAAGCACAAGTCACAATTGTCAGCTGGAAGGTTATGGTGAAGTCATGTGCATGTTTTTCATTATTTGCAGTGAATGAAGGCCCTTCTGATGAGACGCCACCTTTCACTCTTCCTTAACCAGCAGGTAGCTATTCTGACAGCACTGTGACAGCTGAATCCAGAAACTTTTCTTTTATATAATCTCCAAAGTTCAGTATAAGCAATCCTGTGCTAGGATCTAAACTTCTCTCATCTCCTGTCATAAGCTGTGGTTGAGTTACAGTTCGTGAACAATTGACGCACACTTGGCAGTTATTCAGAAATGGTCACTTTTCTGATTGTCAGATCTTGTTTACATATATAAAAAAATTGGGTTTTAGTTCTTTGTTTCCCACCCTCTGAAGTGTAACTTTTTTACGTCAGTTGTCCAAAGAAGGCTGATTTTGCATTTACAGAAGACCTTTGTATAGATTAAGGAATACACCCCCCTCCCACTAGCAAACTAACATTTAGGTTGTAAAACAACCAGAAAAATGCAAGGGAGTTCTTGTTTACAGCTATGAAAATAGCATAATACTCTTATCAATATTGTTCCTGAACATTGCAAAATGAATTTAGTAAACGCACTTATAACCATTCTGACATACCTGGATAAAACGCTATATGGTTCTTCTTGTAACATTTATACACCAAGAAGCTGTGTTTTTAGGAGCTCAAGACACTATATTGTGTTGTGAGACAGTGATGTACTACTACTATACGAGTGCCCTGCCACCACTGCTTGCATTAGCGAATTTCCAACCCATGTACAACAGGAGACACACTGCCACGTTCACGACATGAGATAAACCAAGGCAGCAGAAAAGAAACCTGACCCTTATCCTTGTTGCAGTTGACCCTCTTGTCGCAGTGCGGACACACTTTTGGGTCAGTGATTAGATTATTGGTATGAATTCAACAATCTTTCAGTGATTTTTAATTGCCTAAGGCTCAGCTTCATGAAATGTTAATCTTTTCCACTTAATATTTACTTAAAGCCTATTATAGTTCATCCTTTGGCAGAGGAACTGAAATTAGTTATCTAATTGTCTTTCTGCAAATTTGTATATTAAGCGTGGATTGATGATTAGAACACTCAAAAAGCTGTGATTAATGCATTTTGCTGTACCAGTCTGTATGCTTGGGGAACTTACAATTTGTCTAGCAATAGATGTAAAGCTCAAAAAGCTTATTTTAAAAACACACATTAGAATTGACATTCTAGTTCTATGAAAGATCTTTTTCTGAGGCAGCTGATAAAATATCAAAGAATGTTTGGATTGCATGAGTATTACATTCAGTAGGAAAATCCACTAAAGTGGTCATTAAATTCCTGTCAGATACCACTCAAAATACACAAAAAAGAAATAAAGATAAATCTAGGGACACGTTCCATATGATGGAGAACTAAAATGCTTTATTCTTTCAATCAGAATTATATTTATTCAAATAAGCACTAACTCTACCACCATAACCACATATTTGTCGGCTGTACAGATGAAAGGTCATGGGAAAATAAAAGTTGTGGCCAGACTGATCCATCCTTATTGCTCTTCCCACCTTCTTAGCTCATGGGGAATGGAAGGGGTTGAAGTGAGGTTAGAAGAACCCTAGCCCAGGAAGCACACGGCTAAATGTAAGATTCTACTCTACACACAAAGATCACAATTCACAGTTTTTGTCCCAAGACTAGATATGCTCAGAATAGTTCCACAATATGACTGGAACATCACTGGTGTTATAATTCTGTAGCTTGAGAAACCTCCTGACAACATTAGTTGCTACTACAATTCCAAATACATGATAAAGGTACTGAATTCACAAAAGATAGAAGTTTTTAAGGGTTACCTACAAATTATTTGACTGAAGCATGTATTTTTTTAAAACCTCTGTTTGCAAAGATGAACAAATAACACGTTGTCTCCCTTCCTTGAAACTTTCAAACTGCCACACTGGAGAAATTAGTTTTTTATTTTAGATTGGTTTAAATATTGCACAAACCCTTATCCAAGCATTTTTACCGCATTTCATAGCCAGCTTAAAATCATGCATGGTGTAATCCTCTATGTTTGTAAATTTTTTTTAAGATCAAGCAGGAATGAAAGGCAATTGGTTGTACATAAACCTAATACGGCTAATACAATTGCACTTAAATAACAAATATGCTCGGAATTACATCACCTCAGCCTACAAAATCCTCAGTTACATAGAAAACCAGTTAGATTTATCCTTGCTTAATTTATGTACTTATGCTTGTTGTGCTTTCCTTAATCTTTAAAATATTAATTTATGAGTTGTCACAGTTTCAATGAAATTTTACTACAGATCAGGGAAAATCCTTATTTTAGCTTTCTGTAAATATACACGCTTTAATTGTCGCCTAATTTGCTTAATAGTGTGTACTATGTGGCCAAAAGGGTGGATGATGTTCAGAAAATTTTCTTATAAAATATTCTGCTTTGCTCACAAAAGAACCACTTAAAATCTGATTTCCACAGCAGCCCTAGTGTGAGGAAATACGCTGCTTCAAAGATGCTGAAAATTTGCTAAATCTAAATGGATTATCTCTAACTCCTGACAAAAAAATGCCTGCAGACAAAATACAGCAATGATATTTTGTTCTGTAAACATTTGTAAATACATTTGGGTTTTTTTTGTTTTTAACAGAGAGCTATAAATAATTTTATACTACAAGTAATCTAGTTTTACTTGTGCCTCATTGTTAATAAGAGTTGATGGTGCATATATGATGGGATAGTGGTATAGCTAAGATTGGCATGATCAAACTCTCAAACTCCCAAGACAGAAATCAAGACTAGGAATCTGTGCCTGATTAATTTTAGCTCATCCAGTTATTCTTGCTAAGGACTTCCCGCTGTAACAATTGTCACTCAATGCAGCAAAGTCAATCCGAAAGAGGAGGTACTTCTATCACTGAATACCCCATTGGGGTTAATTTCTCTAACAAATCCTTATTAACAAAGCTTTACATTTATTTGTTTTGTTTTGTATTGTTTGCAAATACTGGAACATATTTTCATTGGTGGTTGTATTTATAGTAATAACCCAATGGCAAGTAAAATTAATTATTTTTATTTAAATATTCTTTAAATATTTAGCTTGCCAAAATAATCTTTATCTCTTTCTTTTGATAACTACTTAGTTATTACATACATACTCATTCTTCTCTAGAACATACAGTGAAATATCCCTCTCTAAATTTCCGCACAACTTTTTTATCTTGCCCCTGTCTTTCTTTCAACCAGTGTCAGGACCTTCATGTGTTATACCTGAAATTTTCTGATAAACTTTTCAGGACATAAGCTAAGCTCCCTTGGATGTAACATGTATACAACAAAAGTGTAAAACTGAATTACTATGTCATACTGAACTGTGAGGAAAACTTTGTTTTGTCATTTTGAAATTAATATCTTGGGATTTCAGTGATTGAGTGGTTTCCTTGAATTTGTGCTTTTTTTCCAACATATTCAAGCTTATGAAGAATAAATATCATTCAAGTCTTGGACACTATATATATCTATATTTAAACAATAGCTAGAAAGAAATTTGCAATGCAACATAACAAAGTGTATAATTTTTTTGATCACATCTGATACACTCCATTGAGAATTTTTTATGGAAGAACTGCAGCATGTCCAAAATTCAAATACAATTATTTTACTACCTTTTTGAAACAATGTAATGAAATGTCTCACATGCTTACATTAGAAGATGGAATCGTGTTGCACAAATAATCCTATAAACCATGCATGCTGATGTCCAAACAAGCAGAAAAAATAGAAAATCCAGACTACCGATATACACTGAAAATTAGTAGCAATGTTGTGACCTCTCACTGTTGTTAGGTGTTCAAGTTAGCTAAACTTGTAAGGTCATCCAAGCAGTATTTGAACCTTTATAATTATGTTACTCAAGGTATGATCTGTTCTTTGCTAAAGCCTTCCATACACCTGTATTAGACTTATTTCCATCAAACACAACATTATCTCATTTATTATGTTCCATTGCATTAGTCTATATGAAATTATGCTACAATAGTGACAGTCTTTGAATTCATTTAACATGGCTTTCTACTGACAATGATTTAACAAGAAGTCCAATGCTTCTTGCTAGACAGCTTATTGAATGCTTTGAATAGAGAGAATTTCATAGTACAGCTATCTAACCTTACAGCAACCTGTGCTTAATTCTTAGTTAGTCTTCAGTTATTTGAGACTGCTGTCCAGATCCATGAGTATATTGTGTTAACAAGAGCAACATGAATCCTGAGCCAAAACCCCCAAATATTGAGGGTGAAGTTGTAAGGCAACAAAAGTCATATATTTGACTCAGAGTGTTATAGTGGTCCATACACCTCCTTTTGAAAATAAAGTCAAAGTCCTGATGAAGGTAGTGTTAGTTCTTTTTGCTTCTTCAGTGAGAGACTACATACTTCACCGTGCCCAGAAAATGAACTTCAGCAGAGAAATGAAGTTTCTTCATTTCCAGCGGACTGTTTGTCCATTAAAGTATGTGCATAATTGCAGTAAAAGGGAGATAGAGATAACTACCACCAAAATGATCAAGACCGAATTCTGTTGAGAATCACACATGGAAAACACTGGAGAACTGCAACCAAGGGCATGATGTGACCATAGGATTTGGCAGAGCAGTACTTTCCACAGTGTTCAATGGGGATCAGTTCAGTTCTACAATACCCCAGGGGAATATGCCACTTTTTAGGTAAATCGATACAAATTTCATTAAAATTTATTTTGGTTTTAGCAATACTTCTGCCTGTTTGCACTCTGCAAAACAAAGGGATAAATAGATAAATATATATTGGTGGAGGTTAACAGATGACTAACAACTACCTGAGTTGCTATCTCAACAATACTTAATCAGTTGAAATACATTACTATGATAGAAGTTCAGCTTACAACTATCCAGACATGAATCCACATTTGACCATATGGCAAATTTTACACGTGGGGGTGGAGAAGTGATTATTTATACCATCTGACTTAAAATGTCTGACTTGTAGTCCCTCTCTAAGCAGCCTGTATAGCTCAGGTACTCTGAATCACCCTGTTGAGGAGCCAAACTCTCTCCATTGACTGCCTTGAGAGTCTTGGCTCGGATGTTTGGTGGTTCAATCAGATTATGCAAATATCTCCATTCTCCTCCTCCATCTCTCCCACACACACATATATACATATAGCTAATACCTAAGAACTTTTAGAGAGGATGCAGTAATGGAAGAACAGCAGACTAATGTTATGTAGAGCCCACAGGACATTTTCAACGTTTACTGCTTCATCTACATTGTCGTTACTAATAAAAGACATAATATAGTTTAATAACTGAAGGGAAGCTAAGTAAAAAAAATTGACTCACCCAGAACTCAGAGATGTGGAATGAATAAGGATGGTATTTTAAGCAGAATACTTAAGGGAAAAAAATGCATTCTCCATTTGTTCTTTTTTACTCCTGTGCATAAAAGACTAGGGCAAAGAACTGAACACCAGAAGGGTGAGCGCTATAATACCGGGGTATGCAGAACAGTCTTAAAGGCACCTTCTTAAAGAAATAAATGTACGTAAATTAGATGAGCAATTTTGTAGAATTTGAAAATTACCTTTTCCAAAGGCTCCTACAAAAGAAAGTATTAATCTCAAATTAATTTGAGAGCATGCGCTTTTATATTGCTTTTGTTCTCCCATTTCAGTGCCTAACATTTGAAAAAGCTCTTTTCTTCAGAGTCCCACCAATCAGAACCTGGCCTTTAAAACATTTCAAAAGATGACAGCACTTGTGACCGTCAAATAATCTGTTCTAATAATTCTCATCTTTATAATCAATCTTTGTAAAGAATTCACTTTGTAAATCTGCAGGGACCTAACCTTATTGCTGGTTTTCCAAAGGATTCAAGCCGCTGATGTCTTCACGTGCTCAACGCCACTGCTTTTAAACATCAGTTTCCACAGGAAACTTCAGCGTTTCAAGCATATCAGTGAATGATATTGAAAATATCCAGTTGGAAAAGGTTTGTTAGACCTCTGTTATACTTTAAATCATTTCAAATGTAAACCATAATTCATACATTGTCATGTGATGCTTCTAGTTCTGGTGAACACCGCTTTCTTACCTTAGTAAGTAGAGGTAAAAAAGACAGGGGCACCACCTGTCAAACTGCATGGTTATCCCTGGAGAGGTTGAAATGCAGTAAGGTAATTCAGATACTTGCAGGTATAAAGAGTAAACCAGGGAGCCACCTAAACGTCTCCCTTCCCTCACCCTGCTGTGCAGTCCAGCCATGGTGATGACACCTACCTCTGCCTGTGCCCATCAGAAGGAAGCAAAGTGTCTGGGTGCACAGAGAATGAGGCAAATTAAGTACCCTCAGGTGGGATGCCATCACAGAAAGCACTTACCCTGAAATCTAGACACAGGTAAAATATTGATTCAGGCTAAAATAAGACTTGGGACTCGCTTGTAAAGATACTCTCTGTATGTGGTAATACTTGAACTCACTGAAAATTTTCTACCTGAACATTCTTCTGTCAGAAAAGACAGTGTCAGTGAACCAAACTTCCCCGCAGGAACACGCGGATTTCCACAGCAACACAAACTGAAAATCAGTCATGAATTTTCCTCAAAGGAAAAACGTTGGCACTTGCACAACTCTACCAAAGGCTGTGATTGACCTGTAATATATGTATCTGAATTCAGACTGAAACCGCAAAGCATCTTTTCTTCAGGTAACATTACAATGTGGAATGCTTTTGGACCAATAGACTATAGCCTGCAAATCTGAATGCAACTTGCATATGATTGACATTTTATGCTACCCCAATAATGAACAAAGCCAAAGTGACAATTCTTTTTCACTCTCCAAACTCAATGAATGCCAGAGGACTTCAGGAGAGACCGAGCATTTTTTTTTTTAACTTTACTGCTGCCAAAGAGAGTTTGCCATAGCCTTCAGAAGAGTAATTTTATTTTTTTTCCAGGTACTTGATGAGTTATAGAAGCCACCCTGCTTCCTCTGTTAGGGCCTCTAGTACTCCTTAATGGAATTAGTTGCTCTCTACTGTGCAAAGCATACCTTCACAGATACTGATGTGGTTCCTGCAGGTTTGTTCTAACCAGGTAGTACATCCTTATTCTCTAATTTGAGAAATGAAAAAGGAATATTTTTAAACATCTAGTCTTGTTAACCTACAACTCAGAGGAGGTGGTTAATGAGGGAAGCAAATAATTTGACTGAACAGTTAACAACTTTTACTTCCCCTCTGTCTTTTTTCCAAATGAATCCTGGTAGGAGCAATGAGCTAAGCATGTGTGACAGGGAAAAGTGGTGCTCTGAGTCATCTGCATACCATAAAATACCATAATGCACATGACTTGGGAGAATGATTTGCTGCAACATGCCCCCTTAATTCTCCTCACTTTCTTAATGCATTGCTGGGATGCTGAATGGCGATAATTACTTCTTCGTTACTTGTGTAGCTACAAAAGCATGCTAGTTCCAAGTATGAATAGAGGGCCTCTTTATAACAGAAGCACTCTAGGGGTAAATTGCGGGTTCAGAGATGTCCTCCTGGACCCTCCTGCATCCATGCATTGGATGCCATTGTCATGTCAGGTATCCAAAAGTACAGAGGGGTCATTCTAGCACTGTTGGCAAACATTTGGTCCAAAGGCAACACAGAAATCCCTCTGTTTCCTCTGCTTCAGTCATTGAGACACCAGTATATCAGACAATGGAACAGGTGGGGGCTACAGCAACTGTGAAAGGTGGAAATTGCACCTTCTTGTGTGTAACTCAGACATGATCCTGCCAGAAGACTCTGCCTGTTGTACACCAGCATAGCCCATCTTTTGCTCTGTGATGTTATGCTCAAGACACAAATGCTGATTAGGTGAAAGAAATTATTTACCAAATGCATCAGACAGGTGGGATCTGTCATAGTCTTGCCCTAAAAAAGTAAAAAAGGCCAGTCCCAGCAGAGGGGAAATGTGAGGACAAATTCAATTTCAGGAGTCTCACACTGGTCTTTGAGTGGCTCTCTCTGCACTGCAATGCATTTACCTACAAGCCACTGCAACATACAGTTTCCAGCCTGTTTGATTCAGCTCCANNNNCTGTTTGGACTGCAGAAAAGAAGGCTCGGGGGGTTCTTATCTATGTGTATAAATAATTGGTGGGGGGGAGTAAAGAAACCGGAGACAGACTCTTATTCATGGAGCCCAATGAACAAATGAGAGGCAACAGGCACAAAATGAAATGCAGCAAATTCTGCTTTAACAAAAGAAAACATTTTTTTTCACTGTTGCCATGGTCAAACAGTGGAACAGGTTTTCCAAAGACGCTGTGAAGTCTCCATCTGTGGAGATGTTCAAGACATGACTGGACACAGCCCTGAGCAACTGCTGCATCTGACCCTGCTATGAGCAGGCACTGAGACTGAATGATCCCCAGAGGTGCCTTCCAGACTCAACTGTGCTGTGATTCCTCCAGCCCATTATCACCGTACAGCCTAACCACAGTCATAAAATGCCCTACTAACAATTACCATGTTAGTGGATGCTGGGATGAAAGTAAATAAATAAGAAAGGTAGTCTTATTACAGATATGAGAAAAGGAAGGGTTTGTTTACGTTCAGAGTAGATGACCTTCTGTTACTACTCACGGCAATACTCACGACACAATGCTTGAGGTACCGCTGAATGTGCTTTATGTTTCTCAGGTACATACAGCCTGTGTTTTCATTGCACCACACACACTGACCTGTGCAGTGGGATTTTCTTCATTCTGCCTCAAATTACATTCTCCAATTCATTCCTCCAAAGCAGTGAAAAGTATTTTCTACTAATTTATTTTTTAACTTAGAAATAAACTATTTCTGACTTGTCATGCATTCAATTTACAGTGAAAATGTCATTGTGCCTTAAACTAATCAAACCACCTTTAATTCAGGAAGACAATGAGCATATCTACTTTCACTCTCTCATTTCTCTCCAGATATCACCCAATGGTTAGATACAATATTAAACACTCAATATTAAGCACTGTAGCACAGGAAAGAAAACTAATTTAATTAAAGGATTGCTACAGCTTTTTAACAGACATATAATTGTTCCCTCACACTTGTGATTTGAAACAGTCTATCCACATTTATCTCTCTGTGTCTGGGCTTAAAAAAAAGAGGAACAGCTAGGGGTACTTATGTTATTGCGACTAGTTTAATAATAAGTATAGAGGCCATTGTAAAATGAAAGTGATCATCGTGAAGAACTTAGACATTGTTATTTGAAAGTTTCCGAATTAAAATTAGGCTAAAAAATAACCTTTAATGGCTCTTTCCTTCCACGCTAAATGGAAACAATATTAATCTTTGCTCCTTGTTTCCATCTGAAGTCTTCATTTATGCAACTAGTACAGCAGATACTGCACACTGGCTATGTAAGTAAGCTTTGTGCCGGGAAGTAAAGAGGAGTTAGGAAGGTGCATCCAAAGCAGAAAGGAACACTCAGTGGACTACTGTGTTAACCCAGGAGTCAGGAAAAATTGGAAAGGGGTTCTTGACCTCTCAATTTTCATGAGCATGAAACTACAGGTAATTTTCCTAACTCGGATACCTTGCCTGTGTGCCAGGCTAGCTGAAGCTGCTCTGGAGTTCATTCTCCAGCTTGTGGAGTACCTCCAGCACAAGCGATCAAGTAAGCAACTTCGCGTAAATTCACTTTACATAGCAGTGGCACTTCCACAAACTGATTCAATCCCAATAAATACTGCCTTTAGTACTGGTAGGTTTGTGTGTTAAAATGTTCTCTTGAGCAAATCCTGAAGAAAATTTGTTCTTTTTTCAGCGTTTTCTGCCCACGCTCATCAACTTTACAGGCATCATACCTTTGGTTTCCTCTCTCTCTCAA
>VYZM01014648.1:17923-36443 GCA_013398915.1 Dromas ardeola | reverse complement strand
CACCTACCACCTGTCAGCCAGCACTAAGGATCTAATATTTTCTAAGGTTAGTTACATAGAATACGAACATGCAAGCTGCAATTCTCTCACAGTACCAACCTTCCTTTAACTATTTAATATGAATATTTTAATTAAACTGCTACTGGGCTCAGTGCTGTGTGCTCAGGAGCTCGTCTGGATGTCTTATAACAAATATGGAATGACAAAATTGTGTTTTTGATTGTGCTTTTCTAAATGTACTTAATCTCCTGAATCCTCCCTCAAAATGCCTTTGTTCTTGTCTCACTGCAATTAACAGTACTTTAGTTTTATGCTAATGCAAGGATGCAGAGGTTTTTTAACTCAGGTAACGACGCACACATCGTCAAATTCTGCATGTGAGAGAAAGGGCTTCTCTCATATCAGTAACTTTTGAATCCATACACTAATTTGACAAGGAGGTTAAGGTCTCAAACACTGTAGAATTTCCTATGACTTTTATGAAATTAGGCAGTCAGATATGGGAGAGAGACTTTATTAATGCCTTTACTAAGGTAGAGTTCTCGCACAGCAGAAATGTTGAAAATCAAGCACCATTGGCTCACGGAACTATTTCTTTGAAAATCTGGCTCTGAATCTCATCAGTATCTCCTTACTCTTTGACAGGTGTCCAATGTTCTGCATGAAGATGTATCCTAGAGAAAGGAAACAATAACAGTGTTTTCATTTCAGTTGTTTCAATTTTGATGCTTGTTTGCATTCTCGTAAGCAAATGTTTTCCTCTTGTTCTTTCCTAAACTGCCATGGGATAAAATAAAATAAATCTCTAAGAACAAAAAGAAAACAATAAAGCTCTTAAGAGGCTGTTTGGTTTCTGTTCAGACTCCTAACAGCTGCTTCATTCTTCTTCACTGGTTCCAGATTTAATAAGGCCATGTAAGTCTTTAAGAAAACAGCAATTTAAAAGTTCCTTCTTTTTTTTTTTTTCTGTTTTTAATGTACTTGGTTTCATATTTCAATATAAAATCATCTTCTCCAGCTTTTTCTTTGAGTATAATGCTTGAATTTCTTATCTATTATTCCTAAAATTATTTTTTTAAAAAGAGCAAGAGTAACATGAGGCTGTATTTTCCATGAATAACAACACACAACTCATGTTCTGCATACTGACTTGACTCAAAATAAATCAATAAAATAAATAAATTCTGATTCTAGTGAAATAATCAGATTTTTTGTAAAACAACACTGATGAGACTTAGATCAAAATCTGGTCTATTCTTATCATGTGTGTCTCTGTAAGCAGTGATGAAACATTTAAACTTTTGAATGTTTGAACATTTGAAACATTTGAACATTTGAAACATGTCACTAAAAAGTTTTCATATTATGTCTATTTTCTGAGTAGAAATATATGATTCACTGATTTCTTACCTGAAAACTTCACATTCATTAGTGGGCTTTCCTCGCCTTTTATCTTATTGTTTTAGTTCTATTACTGTGTACGTCACCCTACTCAACTTCTTTCAGCTTTGTATGCCTTAATCTACTTTAGGGATCACATTGGTCTTAACAAAGTTGGCGTATTCTGGAACCACACTTACTGAAGAGTACTCTTTTGTTATAATTGAGTTCACATGACAGAGAGAAAATACACACAAACGAATAAAAAGTAAATGGTCTAGGCTTACCCAAATAACTCCTTGGAATGTTTGGTAGGAATACCGAGTTCTTCATGGAAGGAAAGAGTAGGACTGGGGAAGACTTTTAAAATTTATATTGTTGTTTATGTTAACATTTCAAAAACTTAGATCTTATCAGCCTTTCTTTCAGATTTACCATGTTTTAGACACTGGTGTATATTCCACTGGAAATTAAGACAGTAATTACATTGTGAACTGCATTATGCAAGCTTTCACAGTGCTGCTGGCTTCCATTCCCAGCCACTTGAACACATTGAGGTGCATTGTTTCTCTTGAGGTAGGCTATGTTTATGTGTGTCACTGTTTCTTGTATAGTGGGGTGTTTCAAGCATGTACTTCAGGGAAATTAAGTGTATTGTAGCCATGGACCTGGGAAGCTTTAAAGAATTGTTTGCTTCTCTAGCAGTCAATTAATTTCTGTCCTAATTTCAACAGCAACAATGCTCCAGTATATTATCTGGCAGCTAAAAAAGCCTTTTGACAGTATTCAGTCATCACCCTCCTACTGCTTAATCTTTAATAGCTTTTATAATATCACCTGTCATTAGATAAGAGTTCCAATGGTAATTTATCTTTACTCCTCCCTTTTGCGCTGTGCTAGAAACCAGTAGAATTGTGAGATACGCAGTTACTGAAGGAAACCTGTACTGCCCTAAAGATACATTCTCAATAGCCTAAATTATCCCCCAATTAATACACAACATTAAAATAAAATTAAACTTAAAATTGAATTTTAGACAGTTGTGATAAAATATTAAAGAGGAAATTGATAGCTGAAAATCCCTCTTTATTTTTTAATGAAGTTTCACAGACTAATCATCTTATTTTTCAAATCTTTGCTGATTTGACACCTCCAATACCTGTTTTAGTGTTATATTTTCTTTATGAAAAGAAAATGAGTCATTCTCCACTTATATGACTTGTAGCTAAAACAAAAGCAAGTGAGAAAGACATTTGTACTCAGTAAGAGATTACAGTACGTAATCTTCTCTAAATGTTAGTCTGTTTAGGTGAGTTACAAGTGTTCACCCTGCACAGTCACAAAGAAGAAATGGGTGCATGGATCTGAAGTAACCAGTGATGCCAATTTTTGTATTAGTTAACACATCATTTCATTAATATAAAGTGAGAAAAATATTTTGTGTGTGAATGTAACTAATTTTGTGAACAAAAGCTGCTGAAAACCACCTTCTGTCTTTGAACTTTCAGTCAATTCTCATGCACCTCTAGGGCTGGGTTGCTGAACTCTTTGGAGTAACATGAAGAGTGAGATTTCGAGCTTGTCTTCACTTTCCTCTTCCAAGTTTTAAAGACAATGGGAAATTCAGGGAAAATTAATATATTCAGTCAGTTCAATAAAATCAGTAAAATTAGGAAAGATGAAGGCCCAGAATATCTTTTACACTGAAACCATTTTTGCTTCTCCTCTCAGCCCCTAAATGTTTCACTGTAGCCAATACTCCATACATAGACCTCTGTTGAGCTGAATTAATGACGTGCTTAAAACACAAAAAGCACTCTTGGACGTTAGTTTGGAGGACAGTTTAGGTTTTCTGATCCAAAGGCCTATCCCTAATCTAGGAAACTTTTGGGAGCAGCTTTCTCTTTAGTGGACTCCAAAGAAAGTTTGCTCTGTCACATTCCCATTTCACCCATGATCAGATGTTTGGGTTTCATGTCCTATTTCTTCCTTGTGATAAAGCAGAATGTGGCATGATATAGTTGACTGAAAATAGGTGTCTAGTGCCATTTGGCACTCTCTAAGATACCAGAGGTAACTACAGGGGACTGGCAGCTAAGACACAGAGTTAGTTGGAGGCCCTTGCACTTCTGCAGTTGCAGCTGGAGTCCAGGTAGGACATCCCCTGGACCCTACGTGGACTAATGATTGGATCCATTTGTCACAGAATAATTTTCTCTAACACTTGGATTTGTCAAGATACAATTAACAATTTCATTGGAGTTCTTCAGTCCCATTCCAGGAAGTTTACTTGCTGCTGAATGGCAGGGATAGTGACAGTCAGGTTGCACTATTTAGTGGCTATGAACCATTTCCGTTTACCCCACTCTGTCACCTTTTACTATTTGATAATTAATAGATTTTAGAGCTTCCACCTAACCTTATAGTTATGTATGTGAAGGGCTTATAAAATCAACAGCTGCTTGTTTATACATCTAGATGCTTTACTAATTTAGCCTTCATTATGCTTCTCTGTGGCAGGTAACAAGCCTTAATATTTCCAGACAGCTTACAGGGAATCTGAAATAAAGATAGGTTTATTCAGTTACCCAAGGCTATGCTACAGGCATAGTGTCTGAGATTAACATTACTTGCTCTGGTATTTTCTTATTCTATATGATCCTAAGGACTTCCATCCCCAAACCTTCCAAGACTGTCTCCAAATGTGGTCTAAATGTGATTAATCAATACACATATTATTATAAAAATTCCTGGGGAGTTTGGGGTGAAAGTTGTGTTTCTTCTGGTGCAAAAACAAGGACAGTCTTCTTAAAAAAACCTTTCAGAGTTAGGGCACTGTAGGGGCAAAAAATGTTCCTTTACAGGAGACATGGCATAGTGTGTATGTATCTGCATGTTCTCATTTTGCCTTTGGTGGAATGGTCTAAGCACCTTAAGCCAGTTTTTACATTCTTAGCATAATAATGCATTCCAGGGGACAGCAAATGGTATATGTGGGTGCGATCGTATCTGCTTATTAGAATTCAAGCATACACTAACAGTGGAACATTAAGTTAGATTCCTTTTTATCAGAACATGGGATAAAATCAGCTTAGTGCTACCCTTTCCTTATCAAGTGGTAAGGAAGCTTTTATAATCAATGATCCAAAGTATACACAACAGATTTTTAAATCAGTGTGTTACTGTGAGACCAGAACAGAGCATGCTGGCTGAAATCTTGAAGGCTTGTATACTGAAAAAGAAATCATTTGGCACTTCTGTTGCAGTTTCCAGTAGCTTTGGTGTTTGGCATATATAATTTAACAATTTTGCAAAGTAAGAAAAATAATTCATTGTCAGGGTCTCAAAAATGGGATGCTTAAGCGTTTCATTGAACATCTGATTTTAAAGAATTTCTATAACTTCAAAAAATAACATCAGTCTTTTCAGAAGAAATAAAATGCTGCAAATCATGGATGCAAGTAAGGGGTGAAATTTGATTTCACTTAGCATGAAAACTGAAATACTGAAGAATAAAAATAAATTCAGTGTTACAGTATTCAAATTTTAATAAATGATCTTTTCCATTCCAGGAGCAATACTCCTTATATTTGTATCCTGTAATCAGCCTCAGGAGTTTGAGTTGGCAAAGAAATTTCTTTTCTAGCCTGTAGCCATGTGCTTTCTTGTTTTCTTTCATCCAACTGTTTTATTTATCCCCTTTTGCTCCCATCTTTTATTCTCTTATGCATACTCACACGTTCTGATCCCCTACCTTGTATTTCATTTTCTCAGTTCTTATCCCAGAAGATTTATTTTCAAAATACAAGCATAGCTCTGAGAAAATGGCTTGGGAAGTAGGATCCCTGGGGAGAAGGCCTCAGGAAATGAAATAGCTCAGCTTAAACACAACAATGAGTTGGTCACAGGATCGGGATGAATGCAGTTAAGTGTGCTGGTTTTGTTTTGTTTCTTTCTTGAATAGTGGTTCTAATTTTCCTGTACTAAATAATCATATTTTAAGCATATCTGCAAGTGAAAAAAGAAGTTTTTAAATGGAGTAATAGCAGAAAGATATTTGAAGATTAGATTAATTTTTTTTATTTCACTTGATAATACAGATCTATTTACTGATAATTTTGCCTAAATTTCAACAAAATTTGCACACAAAAAATCCAGTCCTAGGGTATTAAAGCAGCATATATTATCAGAAAGATTATGGATGACAGCTGGGCTGGTTGATGATAGCTGACGAAAAACAAGTTTTGCTAGCTGGAAAGATTATTACTGAAGGGCTCACAGTGGTGAGATGGCAAAATCAAATACAAATTGTGCCTTTAGCTGTTGGCATTGAAATTTGTGTGACTGTGAAATCTATATATGCAACGTGATGGTTCTTTTTTATTGCACTTTTTTCCTCACTCTGTATGTAAAAGACAAATGGTGTTTTGCTTTCCCTGTACCACACCAAATAATTGTCAGGTGTTGTTTTTGTCCATTTAGTCATTGCTTGATGTAAGATACGATCCAAATGGAACAGTGGCATGATTTTATACAAATTGTGTTGGCTTATCTGCACCAGTCCTTAATATTTGCTAAGATTAAAAAAAAGTATTCTTTACCTTATTTACCAGCCATCATGCAATAAATGATTGCAAAGCATAATTAGTTTTCCAGAATCTAACATATAAAACTGAGTTTTATACATCATATGCTGTTTTATACTAATGTAGAAAACTGAGTTTTAAACTATTACAGAGCCACTAATAGCCAAACTCTGTGGTATAACTTCAGAGCCTTGGATAGGGCTGCAGAGGCTATAAATTCGGAAGGAACCTGACTTTTAGTGGCTTCATATTATAGTCTGTCAGGACAGCATGGAAGCAAGAGCTATTTCTATTAGCATAGTAATGAAGCATTTTTTCCAAAGATAGTGAATGAAATCAACACACTAATTAGATTTTATGCATAATACTTGATGGTCAACATTAGTCAAAAGAGATAGGGAAAAACTTCCATTTAATGCATGCCAATATTCTTCTTATATTGGACAAAGAATAAGAACAAGAAGATAGCATAAGCAGCTGAGAGAGGTGCACTTCTCAGAATAAAATCATGTGCATCTCATCTTTTCACTTACATTATGAAGATGTGGAAAGGAAAAAAATACTACAGAGGAGAAAAGAAATAATTCTCAGCATAGCATGATATTCATCACATGATTCAGATAAAGTCATGCACTTGATTATAGAGATAGAACATACATGTACATCATCTGTGATAGACATACATTTAGGTGAGAATCATAATATTTTGTATTTAATATTACACACATCCACAGTTTTATTGTTTCTTCACAGGCTTTCTTAAAAAGGTAATGAAAAAACTGAAACCCAGTGACTTTTGTTTCCAATGCTCTAACAGTGGGGTTTTTTGCCCTTTGGCATATTGCGGAGACTCAGTTGCCCCGAGATATGGCCATGAGGCTGGTTTGACCAGTGGCACTGATTAAACAGAAATTGATTTCTAGCCACTTTTTCTCAGACTATCAAACAAAGAGTCCATTAGGAAGAACATCTAGCTAGAGAACATTAATATTCTTGCACCTTTGTATGAACCAATATAAAAGATTTTCTTTGTTTTGTGTAAAGTGTTCATGTTTACACAGAAATCTTTCACTTTTTTTTGTACTAAACTGTTTCATAAGAACTACTACACAGGGTTTATGTATTCATGGAAGCAAGGTTGTTTAATTCTGTTCTGTAACATCTTGAATGCATCTCTAGTATTACCAAAGAGCATATTTTATTTCTTTATATAAGATATGTATGAATTCTTTTACTGTCGTTTCTTCTTTCCTACTTTTATATTCCTCTTCTTACCTGTATCCTCCTTCCCCTTCATATATCTAGTATCACTAATAGTTTCTTCTTGATTTCTCATGTACTAATCATGACTTAATTACAGATGTAGATTTTCCTTCCTGCTTGCAAAATTATTGCATAGTTTTGTATTTAATTAAAGGATTGTCAGATAAATCTACTGTATTGTTTTTAACATAATAAAATTCATAAAAAAGATTTATAGGAGTTCACTTTATTTGATGTAAAATGAAAAAAATATTTGTTTCATTCATATGAGGTAGCCAGGAGAAGTTGAAAAGGAAGCATTCTTATAATTGCAAAAAATTCTCTGATTATGCAGCTGTAGAAAGAAAAGGTAATTGACATTTACTGACTCTCATATAGAGACAAAATGACTACTTTCATCATATCTCTTTTGCACAGTATTTAAACTATAAGTGGAAATAGCTTTTGACAAATTGCAAGTAACTCAGCAAATATATTAATAGTAATTTATGTGAATCATGTATAATATAATTTATGCCAAGATTGCTGAAATTTTATCAGATCATCACTCTCTGAAAGTACAGAATAATATATTGACCTCCCCAAGTAAAAAACTTTAAATACAGCTTATCTGGCACTTTACTTTCTCATTATGAAATAAGCATCTGCATTAACTGCTTACCAAAGATTCATAATATATTGCTGTTTTACTTTATTCAGCTCTTGAGTAGAAGTGATTCCAAAACACAACCTTAGATGTAAACAGTCTCTCACTGTTCATAATTCTGTTGTGTAAACAGACTTTCACCTATATAAATAGATAAAAACATCAAATGCTCTCACATTATGAGGGGTTGAACACTGTGGATTTCAATGTTATTGTTGCACCTTCAGTGTGCTCCTTCACGAAGGTGAATTGACTGATTTACATAAATATTTTTCTCTTTATTTGTGCTCTTTGTGGGTGTCTAAGACTTCCATAGCAGAGTCAATATCTCCACAGAGAAAAGTGTCACAGCTACAGAAATACTGCTTTATGTATGTAATATTCTATCTAATCTAATATTTAAAAGCTGGTGGAACATTTTGAAAGACTTTTATTCCAAAATTAGAAACAATCCAAATAGTTCTCTGGAAAAAAATTGTTCATGATTTTCTACCTTTTTCATGTATATGTAAAATGAATGCTGTCCCCACTGAATTCCCCTTTCAACAGCATAACACTATGTTTTAATGCTAGCGTATTAAGTTAGACATTTCATAGATTTCATGCTATGGGAAATAGTGAGTAACTTTTCCAATTCATTTTATCCATGACTTTTATGATTCCAGAGACCTTTATCATATTCACTCTTTTATTTATTCCTTTACAAAACTGAATAGCACCAAACAGTTTCAGTCTCTTGCTCAGAAGTCATTCCACACTTCTGACAATCTTCATTGCCCCACACCGACTGTAACTGGTGACTTGTCCCCAGAGCTCAGGTGAGCACTGCTGCTTTTGTACCCATTATCTCCACTGCAATCAACAAAGCTTCTATATATCTGTGTCCTTGATAGAAAAATCTCATGTTACTATGGCTTGCTTATTATTAAGGTTTCTATCTGCAATAGGGTATTTTTGGCACTTGAATGTACAAGATTATGATTTGGGAAACAGAAAGGAAAGAGCAGTAGAGAAACTCTCAGCAACGGCATCACTTCCACCTTTTTTTTTTTTCTTTTCTTTTTTACTTACGTGATCTGTTTACCTCAAGGTAAGACTGCCTTATGACTTGTTTCTACAGGTTCTATAATATCTTGATTTTGTCCAGGTTATCCTGTCTGGTCTAACGAGACAAATAATATGTAAATAAGTAACAAAGCTCTTTTCTCCGTAGATATTTTTTAAAAATACAGTTATATTATATAGTGTTTGCAACAATATTTGTTGTCCCCCCCTCTCGGCGATATTGTGTGAGATGTGGCCCTTGAATTCAGGTCAATGCAGATTTAGGTTAGATTGTGAAAGGAGCTTTCTAATTAAAATAAGTGGATTCCACCAGGGACCCGTGTGTTCTGTGGACACACCACATTATGTTCGAATGGAGATGACTGCAATCTCAAAAGACTTTTCATTGGCTTTTCTACTGCAGTCTTCCATCCTTTCCCCTTCCCCCACCTCACAGTAGCGGCTGAACTAATAAATAAAAAACTTAAGGTCTGGGGTAAAAGACTGTTTATTTCACTTCAGAATGTAGTCACTTTACAAAACCAAATCAAACCAAACCAATAAGGTACAGTGAGATTGTGATTCCTTAAAACAAATATGAAAAATGCTTTACAACTCCAATAAAGTTCCAAACAGCAATTTTCACTTCAGTTTGCTCAAAAGTGAGCCCTTCTACAACATCAGTAATGACTAGGCCAGTGCTATACTTTGTAGGAATAAAATCATACACCACATGAGTCAGGATTATCTCATTGTGGAGCAAAGCCATGTTTTAATGTGGCAGAGAGCACTGAAATAGTTCTCATTTACAGCATGTGCTGACAGTGTCTCCAAAACAATTTCTATCAACTTAATCACTTCAGAAAAGAGCTGACATTCAGTTTGGTTGAATAAACAGAGATATTTCTGAACAGACTTCAGTGCTCTTTCTGCAATATGACAGTTGGCTTGAAGCAGATGAAGCTAAGTAATCAGACCATTGTGTCTGAAATTTGAACTATAGACCAAAACATGTTATGAACATACGTTGCTCCTATGTTTGGTGATGTTATGAATGTTTCTCAATATTTTCAATCACTTTGCAGCCTTTCTTTCAAGATCTGGATTGAATATTGGGCACTGTAAAATCAATCATTTTAAAATAGATCTATATAATGGATTCCTTTAATGAACTTCAATGGCTTCAGTTGGTGTTATCACCTGTCCCTGCAATGTTAACGTCTTTTTTTTTTTGAAGCCCTGATATTTTATCTATCTTCAACTTTCAGCGTGCAAGCGTGCAAGCTTTTTTATGATTGATAGATTGAATGAAGCAGCATTTTCATAAAAGAATGGACTACTGTTGATGAAACTTGCCCTTGAAAAATTGCTATATAAATCATTCAAAAAGTTAAGCTGTTCCATTTGAACTGCCATGCCATCAACTAAAGGGACCATTTCGGTCTTTTGCTATTGCAACAAATATTTAACGTCCTTTTTTCAAGATAGTTCTCTGAAACTGAAACATGCTTTCTTGAACAAAAAATTCAACTTGTAGGAGACAAGATACTGGTGCTTGTTGACTTACTACTTACATTCTTTCTGTCTTGGAATATAATGGGATTTTTCATGTTAATTTTTTGTTTTATGAATAATTAAGAGTCCTTTACAAAAGTATTACCTCTAAAATAGCAGCATAATAACGTATATGATAAACTTAAATATGTCTTATTGCATTCAGTTTGCTGTATCCCTAGACTACTAGTGGCTTTTTCATTCTTTATTTATGAGTGCTGTTGATTCATAGCACCTGTTACTACACTTTTAATTGTTGGGTCTAATACCTCTGGCTTACTGTACGCTCCTCATGAATTCTTCACCAAGTTCTGCATCATCATCTACTTACCACTGACATAAAATGCAGTTGCTGTTTTCTTTGAAGATTTTTTGTTGACCGTAACTTTTGGAAAGTAGTTTAAATTTGTTCAGAATTACATCTCCAATTTCAAGATCCAATTTTTCTATGATACCTTTTTAGAAAACTTCTCTCTTGAATTTGTCATTTTTCCAGCCACTTTGAAATATCAGGATCAAGTTCTGCGAGCAAGCCAAGTTATTGAATAAAGTGACTGTCATCCTCTGTGCTTAACAATCTGTCTTCAGCCCATTTGGCTTAGTGGTATCACAGAGGAGTCCTTGTCTGGCAAAAGAGTATATGTTACTGTTTTCATTAGGACTCTTATGTTTGTTATTTCTTCTAAGAATATTGAAAACATTTTTGTCTCCAACATTTCCCGTGCTATTTTGAAGAACAGGAACAACTCATGGTGACATTAGCAAGCCCCACATCATTCAAATTTGTTTCAAGACCTTTTTTAAAAACATAAGACAGGACACTCTAAGTCGTTCCCAAACTACCTGACACAGCTGTGATCACCGAGCTACCATGAGAGATGGGCAGTCTGATAGACAAATCACCACTAAGAAGCCTAGTGCTCCTCTTACCTAGCTCTGTGCTTAAAGAACTTAATCTCTTGAAATTCACAACTTTTTTATTTCTCTTCCCACAAGCAGTGAATGGGGCTGTGAACACTTTTGGAAATGTGTGGGCTTTCTGCTCTGATTATTTAGTTCAAGAATCTAAAATTCAAGATAGTGACAGCCCATGATCAGTAAGGGTTCCCTGGAAGAAGACACAAAGTAAAAAGAAAACTCAAGATAAGCTGCACAGGCTGATACAATCAGAAAACAGTATAGTTGTGTCAGGAGACCTCTTTCCTATTCATCCTGCCCTGAGTGTCCATGGATGGCTTTATGAAGTGTGTTACCTGAGGGGAAAATAAAAGTTAATCTTGAATCCTCCCCTGCAACATGGTTGGGTGCCGTGTTGCTCTTAATGCTTTGTTTCTTCATGGCTCATACATTATCAAAAGGATTGTTTGGCACCAGATAGGTTTTGTGATCAAAGAATTCACTCAGCATTTGCCTTCTGGCTGCCCATCGTGTTCCAGGATGTTTCAGTGGAGTTCAACCAAATGCTACTGGTTTTCAGCCTGTTCCCTCTCTCCCTAATCTTGATGCAAAAATCAATGTAGGGCTTAAAGAAAAAGTATCAATGTTCTGCTTTGTAGCTAGAGTTCCACACTCTGTATATTGATGGCAAACAGAAAAGTTGCTGGATTGGGGACTCAGTTTCAAATATTTCTATAGATGGGAACAAATTAAATCAACAATGTATAATTTATCCCTTGTACCTACACTCTCCAGAATCTCAGCCCTCTAACTGACGGTCTCATCCATGTATCATCCATGGATTTTCCTCAGGCTGGTACTTGAAACAACATATTGTGCCGGCTTCAACAGGCTGAATGAAGCGAGACCCCTGCAGCGCCATGCTCCCAGTCCCACCAGCAGCGAGGCTGAGCATATATTCCCAGTAGGCACGTGCACACAGAGCACACATGCACACAAATGTATGTGGCCACCCATACAGATCAACAGAGGTAGACAGACACACAGTGCTCTCACATGAACATAGACAGCACCAATAGCTTCATTCTGCTCCCCTAACTGGCTGAGCAAGGTGGAGCTGTGTAGTAAGATTATAAATGCACACAGGTACAACATGGATCCCTCCAGCAGCTGGCCTCAGACACTCAGTCTGCCCTGCAGTTGCCCCTGCATCCCGGTCTCCCCAGTTGCTAAAAAATGGACATACAAGCCTCAAGGCCACAGCCCCACTCCAGTTGCTGGTACAGACCCCTCACTCGCAGTCACATTCACACTCACACAGAACCACCCCCAAAGCTGTCCAGGATGCCTCTGGTCCCCAGTAGTCAATTCCTCCACAGTCTCACCCCCACCTTCCATGTCCCCCTGGCTCCTCAGCCACTTCACTCCCTTCCTGACGAGTGCGGGTTTGTCTTCATTAGTGCTCACACACTCACTTGCATGCTTGCCTGTGCTCCAGTCACTGCCACCTGGGCTTCTGAGTCCTGGTTCCAGTCCTGTGGCTGGCATTGTGTTTCACTCCTTCAGGTCTCTCCAGTCACTGACACCCAGGCACATGGGCCCCCTGACCCATGGACTGACTCCAGTTGCCGGCACACAGACCCTCATACAGACACACAATAGAGAGACTGAGAGTTTCTCACTCAGGAAAGAGTCAGAGAGGAATTTAATTTGAAGACAGGATAGATAGCATGTCAGACAGTTGCACCAACCAGCCAACTATTTACACATAGCATCCACTTGTATCTCCTTAACCTTGTTTTCCTACACTTGCTCCTCTCAAATTACCTAAATCCATCCTTTTCCCTGACATTGGTCCCTCCCCTAAACAACCCGTAAGAAGTCTTGTGCAATCCCCAAATGCTCTTCCCCTGGTTTCCTGATTGTCAGCTCCCAACATATATTGGTGCCTAGGGTTGCTCCTGCTCAGGTGCAGGACTTCGTGCTTCAGCCTGCTCACAAGTTCCTGCACAGGACTTAAATTCCAAAAAGGTACTCTTTTTATGAGATGAACTGCTTTATAGCCCACTACATGAACACTTTTTTTGGCAAGAATTCAAGGGCCAGGCAGCCTGAAATGTCTTGGAACAGGACTGAGCTTGAAAATGGGAGAAGAACGGAGAAGGTGCAAGGCCAATGAGAATGAGGGGTAGCAATATTTGAGTCAAGTCTGTTCAGTCATGTCCATAACATCTATAGGATCTGAAATAGAGATCAAGTTAAATCCTCCCTCCTTGTCCTGCTCTGCTTCCTGACTTGTCCAACAATTACAGATAGAGAACACATGCATGAGTTTAGAAGAATGGGGAAAGGTACATAGATAATAATACCAGTGTAGCATTAGATTCCATAAACACATTGGTATGCATTCATTTTAGGTCACTAGCAAACAATAGGACTTGAATTAATAGAGAAGGACTTTCAGGAATTTAGGTACCTAGGCATAAAAGCAAACACAACCCACCACCCCCTGAAAAAAAAAAAAAAAAAAGAAAAGAAAACAAACTTTAAAGAAAAAGCATGTAATGAGATTAAAAAGAAATAATATTACTTAAATGGTTTGTCTATCAAGTAATTACCAGAATCCAGGACAGTTAAGTATGATTTCCAGAAAGGTACTCTGGGTGACTGAAAAAAGGTTTTAAAATGAATTTAGGCACCAGGATCCTTAAAAATTATATAAAAGGACCTTGCTGCCGGAGAACTCACCAGAAATGTAAGTTTATTCAGTGCCAGGTGTGGATCCTAAAAGTTCTCTTAGGGACACTAACTTTCCCTAGTGACTGTGTATGCAATGTGTATACTTCACTTTCTTTAGGTTGTTTGCCTGGGTCCAGATGTATATTTCCATTTTTATAAAAATTTAGGTATTTAAAGTGCTTTTTTGAGTTCTACTTTATATTCTTTTTAAATCCTACTACACTGATGAAAAACTTTATACTTGAAGATACCTTTAGAAAACTGTCTCTAGTTGTATAAATCACTTCTGATAATATAATTCTGTCTAGATCACCAAAGTACCTTAAAACATTTTGGCAGAGGTCTTCAGAACCATGTAAACAAGACAGTCAGACTTGAATGCCTGATAAAACCCTAGCAGATTTTACATGTTACAACTTAGCTTTGTATTTCATTTATCCACTTCTGTGGTGGCTCCTTATCTGATCCTATTGCATTCACGTTGTTCACAGATTCTGATGCCATTCTACAAGCACATTTTTATCCATAAACCGCTTGGGGAAGCAAGGCGGAAACATAAACATGTTCTGGTTTATTTTTCTTTAAAAGTCAGTGTCCCTCTGGGAGTTACAAACAAGCATTGAAGGGCTACTGTATCACTGTATTTGCAGAGTAAGTTACTCTGTCTGGAAGCCAATTGCTCTGAAGAAAACATTGTTCTTTAGAAAAGAACAGGAAGGAAAAAAAAAAAAAGGTGAGATTCTGCTATAGTAACCTGAAGGAAAAATAGCTTTTATTTAGTATAAACCTTCTTGATAACACCAAAAATATGGAAGCTTGAGTGCCATACTACAGATTCTATTTTTTTGATAAGTAAGACTTTTGGCAGTGAGGTTTCAGTGACAGAACACTAAGGCTTTGATTTGGACCCCTGCTTTTCTCTATGACTTTAATCTGTGTACACTGTAAGATACTCTTTCACATTTGTAGCAGCAGTCCTGAGATTGATGCCACCGCCCATTATTATAGGGGAGAACATTTGATACTGAAGGTTCCCGCAGCTCCTATCAGCTTTCTGTGGTATGTCTGCTCTCTTGACATATAGTGTCCCTTAAACCTGATATAATCTGATAACTTCAACATGTCATGTGCTTTTTGGGGGAATAAAGAATTTTGTTATCGCTGCTTCTCCATTAAGATTGTCACTATCTACATTCACAGTGCTTGATTTAGCCACCACCTTTGTAATTAAATATAGCTGTATACAAAGTAGAAATGAAGGATCAGTATAATGGTATACAGTGGTAAATACATCCTGCTGGAAAATGCTGAATGCAGATGGAAAGATGCTTCTCTGAATATTGCATCCACTTGTGGGGTTCTGACCCCTTTCCTGTTGACGGCTCAGGGCACATTGCTTCAGGAGCAGACATAGATCAGACCCTGTATCCCATCTGATCTGTAATTCTCTCTGCCTTGGTGGTAAGCACCAGATGTTTCTGAGGAGATGTTAAAGCAGGCTACCCACAGAGACTGTTTCTTTCTAATCCCAGGCTCTGAGTGCTTGTTTTCTGCTCTGAAACAGAAGGAACTGTCACTTGAGCATCCCAATATCTGGCTTTTCCACAGCTTTCAACAGCCTTGAGGGCTTTGGACAGCTGACTCATCTGTCCCAAAAGATGCCAGACAGCAGCTTGGGCCTTGGCTAATAATGAGACATTCATGTATAAAGGCTGTTTAAAGTACAGTCACTACCGCAACAGGTGTGACAGTAAGCTGAGTTTGGCCAAACCAAAAAGAAAATAAAAGCACCATAAATTTGATACTGTCATAAATTATAACTGCAATAGCTCAGAGCATTGTAGGTAAGTTCAAAATCACAGAATCTCAGAATGACAGGGGCTGGGAGGGACTCTGGAGATCATCTAGTCCAACTCCCCTGCCAGAGCAGGTTCCTCCTCATGTTTAGATGGAACTTCCTATGTTCAAGTTTGTGTCTGTTACCTCTTGTCCTGTCACTGGGCACCACTGAAAAAATGATTAGCCTCTGTAACACTGTTCCTTCTAAGTACATCTTAAATGCTGTAAGACAGAAGTGGGGTAGGTAACATCTGTCCCATTTTTTGAAGACAAGGAAAAACTCAAGAGAAATTCTGCAGTGTACCTAAACCTTCCAAACCCCAAAGAGCAAAGGGAAAGAAGTACACAGTTCCTCATTGTTGCTTTGTTTGATCTGTTGCTATAAAGCAGTATATTTGCAGAAAAACATGGCATAAAATGTGATGCCTAATTGGCTTTCGAAAAACTTCATGTTCATCCTGCTAACATATATTCTGGAGCAAAGACTCAAAATGGTTGTATAGAATTATTATTATTAATAATAATAATAAAGGAATCTCTTGCCATTAGTTATTTTAACAATAGCTAGAGGAAGGAAAAGGTCTATAAAGCTGACCGAGAGGAAGACAAAGAATCTTGTATCAGTTGAAAGTTTCTTGATTTTATATTGAAATTTTCTGTGACTTTTTATGTTGTTTTATAACTTGAGTGCAGACTCCTCCCTAGTAAAGTTTTCTGTGTTTATAATAATACAACATGACAGGTATCATGCTGTATGGGATGGTCTAACCTAATTGTTTGCTTCTGTTCTTGAACAAACAGTTAGAGGCACTTCGGGCACCATTTTAATGTCCTTACTACATTGTACTTTGCACTGACAGCAAAGTATGTGTCAGTGTTGCACAATGTAATACTGAGGTGCTGAATGCTGTAAAATGCGTATAAATAAATAAATAATGTATAAAGAAAGTAAATAAGAATAAATGAATAGCAGCCCCAAGCAAAAGGCTTAAACCACAGCCATTCTTCAATCCAAATACTGGCAGTCTTGTATTCCTAACTCCACAGATATTGCGGTAAATTAATATATACAAAATACTCTCTCTCTCACCGACTTCCTTTAGGTGTTGGCAATTAAATGCATATCTAGACAAACACACAAATATTGTTTTCAGTACTAATTGACAAGGAAGCTTTTAAAAATAAACTTCAAAAAAACCTTACTGTAGTGGTAGGCATTATTTTCTTACATTAATTTTCTTCAGGAAAGCATGGAGGTTACAAAGTTACGGTGTTTTTTATTCTAACGTGCCAGTATAGAATGTGGAGTGTAATGATCATTTTGGTTGGGCTTTGAGAGTTCAGCATGACCCTATGGGTCACTGAATTCATTTCACTAACTCATCACAAACTACAGTGACAGCAAAGTCACCTACTGTGCCACCTTCATCCAAAGTAAATAGCATGGAGAATTTAAACAGGTGGCTTTGCTCCCTCCATTGCATCAGAAAATCAAGTTATTATTGGCCCTTTTGTGAGTTTTGAGAGTATCTTTACAGTTCATCATTCACATACACTTAGACTATTATTGTTTAATGATAACTACTTCGTATATACCTAAGAAGAGGTTCTATTACCTGGTATCTAGAAGTAGATAATTCATAAGACATGTTTCTTTATGTCTCACCAATTTAGTGATTTCAGCAAAAAGCTCATTGAGAAATAAAAGTGAATGCAGCAAAACTGAATAGCAGAAAAAGAAATGTTTCTGTTTTCCTTCAGCAAGACTACTCTTTTTCTCACATGCTTTTTTTAAAAAAAACTTTATATTGCATTTTCTTTTGAACTTCATGAAAATTGCATTTATAGAAAATAAAAATAAAAGTAACGCAACTGACTTTAACGAGTCACGGTATGTCAACAAATGCAGCTACATGTTTGCAAATCATTCTTGCTACTGCTCTCTAATCCTTTTTGTCTAAAGGTAGAGGTTGAGTTTGAAAGGGTAAACCGTAGAATTCTCAAATTACAGTTTCAAATCTACAGCTGGCTCAGTCTGTCTTTGTCGTTACCTTTGGTTTCCAAATTTCAAATGGAGGCACCAAGAATTTTTAGAATGTACTGCTGATGTATGTCACTTAATCTTTTTGGATGCCCTGGGTATGATTTTGCAAAGGTTTGTAGCTTCAGGCTTTTACTGATCCTACCTCAAATTCTTTCAAAGAATTTAGCCCCGAACCGAGACTTTCAATTCTTCCTTCTCCAGTGTGTTCATTTGCACTTTACAGAGACAGAATGCTGGGAGGGATGCTGTCTTATCAGACAGGCACAATGTTTTTCTTCTTATTCATCAATGCTGCATTTTCTTTAGGTAAGAAAAGATAACAGCAATGAGCACTAATTTTTTGTATGCCTCTGGGGCTGCATTGGACTGCTGAAAACCTGAGATAAGATCACTGGCTTCTCTGGGAGACTACATTTACTTTAGATATATGTATAAGAGGCTCAGGAGAGAGGAAACTATTTACATTCTGGCATCTTAATGTGTTTCCATCTTTTTTCACCTTCTCTTTCTCCTTGCTCCTTTAATGAT
>VYZM01014644.1:1821-21016 GCA_013398915.1 Dromas ardeola | reverse complement strand
TCCTCTCCTTGTTGGTTCCTGCTTTCATACTTAACTTTGCAAATTGCTCCACATTGCAAGCCCTCATCCAAGCAAATAAAACCACATTGTAAAAGCAGCTGCTTTAGTGGAAAAAAGACAGTGAAAATTTGTTTCTCTCTTGCTGGAATGAACTTCCGATGAATCGCTATTCCTTCTGGATCATTTATGGAACCAGCTGTTTACTGATGACCTCAGATGATATTCCTGTTGCAGATTTTAAGGTTACCTCCTAGTCTTTTACACACTGCTAATACATGTTTGAGTATCATATACAGTTCAGTTACCCTTGAGCATTCATGTTCTAGTATATGCTTGTCAAAAGGAAGCAAAAGCGTCATATAACTATTACATCATCTTCACAGAAATGCTTTACTGAACCTGTTTCTTAATTGTTTGGTGCAGCTATCCATAGCATAGCCTAATAGGATGGTCATGCTGTGAAAAATAAAAATGGGTAGTTAGGTATAAATCCTTCTGCTTCTGACTGTGCCATGGACTTGTGTGATTCATAGCTTAAACCCCCTGCTGCAGAACTGGCTACAGGCAGTGTATGCATCTGCTTTTTTCTTGTGACTAGAGAGTAACGTCATAGGCTCCAAAGATGTCACAGGAAATCCTGCAGACTTCAGGTGGAATAAAGAGTACTTAGCTCACCTAGAAATCAAGCCTATTATAAGTTAGATGTTGGGTACCTAGAAGGTACAGTATCCAAAAATTATGATTGCTTTTGAAAAGTTACCCTCTATTGCCGTGCAGTAATAAAAGATCACTATGTAGTACCATGGGTGCTCTGATACCTTGGTCAAATTTATGAAGAATATTTTGATCATATGAATAGGGTAGTAGAAGATATGAAAATAATTATAATCAACATTGTAGCTCTTATGACTAGCTATTTTTTTCATTCTAATAGTCTGTATTTTGTTTTCTCTGATGTCTTCTAGAATTAGTTTATTTAAAAGGTATTTTTCTTCCAGTCCTTTATCTTTACTCTGAGGGGTTGGAGTTTACAATATTAATTTAGTCTCTCTCTCTCATGTTTTTCTCATCTTATTTTAGTAGTAACAAATTTTCCTCAGGAACGAAGCTTTAATGTCTTTTAACGATGTATCATTTACAGAAGAGTGCTCTGGTTGTAGCATATCCACTTCTGGTTTAATTAGACTGCTGCTCTTCTAGGTTCCTTTCATCTTTCAAAATACATCCTGCCATTCTCTATTTTTCCCTTGCACTTCTTCTATCTGGTTTCTAATTTTCATGGGAGTTGAAGAGCTTGCCCACTTTTAATGTTCTTTGGCTTCAGAGAGCTTGTATACTAGCTCACAGATAACAAATGCTTCTAACAAACACACAAGCTCAGCAAGCTCAGCTATTTGTTTTTCCACAGAACAAAAGAAAAAAGAAACATGCATCAGGAATAAAGGAGAGGTTCTTTACAATAAAAGAGAGAGTTTGAATTAATTGAATTATTTATTTGGTAGTCCACTCGTATCTATACTAACATAAACTTTATCATGTTTCTTTAACCCTGGAGAGTAGTCATATGCTATAACATTAATGAGTTTCTCCACGTTTTTGAATGTGCTTTGAACACAGTGTTTATGCTAATCTCCCAAGTGTCTGTTGATCACGATCTTCATTTTCTTAAGAACATCCAGAGTCACACTTTTCCCTCTCTTTCATGGTCAAGATGAAGCATCTGCTGCCTGCCATCTTCATTATCATCATAAAGAATGAGAGTTTAAAAGCTAGAAGGCTAGTGAAAGTGTGCAGCATGCACTTGAGAGATAAGTATCCTGGAAAACTGGCAACCCATGTGTACACAGTTTTTTTCTGCGCTGTCTTTCCTTCTCTTCACCCGCCTATTTTTTTTTCTTTCAAAGAATTAGCTTTGGTAGCAGTATTGTACATCTGATTAGTGCATGCCAAATAGATTGTTTATTTGTTTGTTTGTTTGTTTTTTGAAACAGAGACCTTTTATTCCGTCTTCATTTAAAAAAAAAAATTCTCTTCAAGGAAGGGTGGAGAACAACTGATTTTTATGTTCTGAGTCTTCCAAATTTCTGTTCTCCGTGATTGTGGAGAAAAATTACATCACACACATTTCAAAGATTGTTAGCATTTCTTAAAGTATTGATCGTTTCACTTCACAAATTGGAGGGGGCTGACTAAAGATGGAAGTGGAAAATGACTAAAGTGGAAAACATAAATCTACTCATTCCCACAACACTGTTAATCAGTGGCTCATATTCAGTTGAAGGCAATTTACTCTAAACTTTTATGTTTTTATGGTAGAATAAGCAAGATTTAACACCCAGAGAATCACATTACTTTACTTATTTTAAAATTATTGACAAATAATCTGAGACTAAACTCTACCTCTTTTTTTTATCTTTATTATAGACAAACACTAAACTACTGAATTAAAACTGTCAAATCTGGACAGCTGTATTAGATCTTTGGTCAGTGAATCCAAATTGTCCAGTTAAAATTAGGGCTTCACTGCATTTTGTACAAAGATGCAGCAGGAGATTATTCAGGAATAAATACTGTCTAGGGAGCGAAAAAAAGCCAGAAAGGTGGAAGCAGTCTCTGCTTCACAGAAAGGGAACTGAAGCAGAGATGTGGTGATTTACCTGGAGTTACTCAGCGGCTAGCAAGAGAATGCAGCAATATCTTGTATCTTAGTGTGCTCCTCCTTTTAGGGCCATCTTTACAGAATTTTTCATGGCACATGGAAAGGAAACAAAGACCTAGAAAATGTGGAAGGCAGTTTTGCACAAGTTATATAGGAAGGAAAATGTCTCCCAAGGCTCTTGTTTTGTTCTCTGTAATTCTGGAATGAATTCTACATGGAATTTCTATGTTTCATAGCAACACTTAAAATTATATTTAACCAATCTCTGGCCAGATTTTTTCCCACTCTCTTTATGCACAGTTATTGAAAAAAATTGTTAAAATATTTTATGAAATATTTCCATGATTTTGGATAATCCTTTCATAGATGCAAGATCATGCCAATTTGTTTCTGACAAAAGACACACCGTAGAATTGCTGCTTTCCAAATGCAGTCTGTTTCCAACTATAAATTGCTACCAGAATTAAGGTGGTTGCTGTCCCTAGATTTCAATTTTAATGTGTAAAATGTCATACTATTTTTTTACATATAAACTAGGTATAAACAAATCCCTTCTTTAAGTTCATCTTTGAATTATTGATAGTAGTGCTTTTCATAGCTTTTAAAAATCACTCTATAAGTCTCATTGGTGCTTTAAGTCTTCAGAGGAATTGAGAATAATTTACTTTTTAAAAATTACTCTACTTTCCACTTGTGTAAAATAAATACTTACTGAAGATTAAAAAATACTATTAAAGGTCAACAAAGGCCTCCAACATTTAGGTTTCAGAAATGTTTTCAGAAAACTCATATTGAATTAAAAAGAGATGGTGTGATTATTTTTTTTTTTATTATTTTTCTACAAAAGAAAAAATACTATCCTGCAGGATATGTAACCTAGTGGAATGTATGAAAAATTAAAAAAAAAAAGAAGACAGGAAGTTAAGTCAAATTTGTGCTGCCTTGGATGTCCTAAGAATGTGTATCTTCTGTAAATGGAATTGAAGATCTTTCTTATAAAAGTGACGTTTTTGTTACATAGAAGCTCAACCAGTATACAAAAAGTATAATTCTCCAAGATGCTACGTTTCAAATTCTACCCCTTTTTCTCATTCTTGGATGGGGCAGAGGGTGGTAGGAAAGGGGAGCAGGAATTCATTTCACAGAAGTATGTTACAATCTAAAGAACATTACCAGCCTCTCTAGAGGAAATCTAAAGGATGCGCACCTTAAAATGACACCTCATAAGCCCTTCAATCTAAAGATCTTCATGAAGCTTACTCTTCTAGTATTAGAATCTACAGTGTTAGTTTATCCTGGCGCCCTGTTTTGCTCATTGTCTGTAACTGATAGAAAATAATATGGCTTTGGAGTGGCAAGGATAGTTAATGTTGTTAATGACTCTCTTGCACTATAGTGACAGGGCAATCACTACGTAGCATAACTTATCTCTAAGCACTTTATGAAACTGCACTTTAGAATTGATTTTTATAATCAAGTAAGGAAAAAAACATAACCATCAGCAAAATCTGTTATATTTAAGTGGTCTTACCAAGGGGAATGCAATGCTACAGATCTGCATACAGTGATTCTCATTCTTTGTTTCACCATATATTTTCTCTTGGCCAATGCTGGCCTGAATTTGGGTCATGCTGATAATTAGGATTCACTTTCAGCTGATGGCTGCTTTTTCAGTCACCACAATTAATTCCTGGTTTAATCTACTTTCTAGAGCTGTATATTCTCTTTATCAGTGGCCCTAATAATGGTATCTCTTATTAACATTATGAAGACTGTGCTTTTATGCCTGGTCAAGAGTCAACCCCTTTTGCAGGTAATGCTGGAGAACGTGGCATTTGTCTTACTCTTCTTGACAAGTTCTGTAGAGGAATAAACACCAATGGCCCCTCACGTGCACTTGCGTTCTTATTTTGGGGGATGCAAAGAAAGCAAAGAAAGGATCACACTCAGCTGTTGAGACTTTACACATTGCCGGCTACCTGAATGAAAGCAGCAGACTTGTCAGTCACAAAGTAAAAAAGGAACTGAGTTCATGAAATGGGGATAGCTAAGAACTATCATTAACTATCCTCCTAAAAAGGACACAGAGCATGTGTCAGACTTACTGTTGGCCCAATGGACAGGTGAAATCTTGCAATCAGCATTAAGAGGGGAGAAATGAAAGAGAGAAAAGAGCTACTTACAATGTCTTGTTACCTGCATTGTTTCAATAAATTACACTGTTTCTTTGTACAGATGGTAAATGTTATCACATCTACAGCTCTTAACTATGCATCCAGTGCTGATGTTCATAACATGTCTCCTACAAGCTTAAGGCTGAACGATTTGTCATCTCATTAAGCCCTTTGGAGACAGTTATGCCTCAGGGGGCTCAGTCAATCAACAGCAGTAGAGAAGAGCTGCATTTCAAATTTTCTTATTTATAGGACTTGAATAAGCAATGAAAGTGGGTGCAAAACACTTTTAAACTAAATATGCAATCATCATCATAACTTAGAATCTGAACACATGACATTCGAAGTTGAGCAAATTGCTTATGTTTCCGAAGACTCACCAGAGTTAATCGGCAATCAGAGATTGCTCAGCTGGTATGCAAAACAGGAGTGGGGGACAAGGGCAGAAAAATGACTAGGAAAATGGTGGAGATGAACAACTGAAAGAGATTGTTCAATCAGTAATATCACCAGCAAAAGGTGCAATAATACAGTTGCCATCAATTGTCTTTTGTACATCAGCAGGGGAATACCCACAGAAACCATGACTACAGCATGGTTATACTCTATCCCAACAGGTACCGAAAGGATACTGCATATAATGTGCCGTGTCGGAAAATGCAGAACTGGCAGGACAAGGCACACAGTGATTTAAATTACTACCATATACATGTGATACTGGGGTGACCAACAGAAAGCTGAAGAACACCGCTTTGTGGGATAATTGACTTGATATTTCTGGGATTGAGATTTCAGCTTCTTCTAGTGGCAGATTTAATTATGTCTCTCTGAGCTTTCAGGCCACAGCACTACAACGTCTTTCAGGCCCTGGATGTCTGGGTCCTGCAAGACCATTTTCATCTGTACTTTTAATTCCCTGGCTTTTTGTGTATAAGAACATGCTAAATAATACAAGATATAGAATGAGTCCTTTTGTACTCGTGGTCCTCACAGCACTTGGGTAAACATGTATCCAGACCAAATATATTACACAGAGCATAACCCTCTATGTGAAAGGCAGTGTTCAAACGCAAAGTCTTTGCTGCTGCTGACCCTTCAGTGCTGTCAAGTGCTTCCAACCCTTTTTCATAGTTCAGTTTTTATTCTGCATTAATATGGCCATGCAAAAAAAATGGGCTGGTAAATGCATTTTATTCCTGCACAGTTCTATTGCATGTGGTTTTCAGTGTTCAGGTGTTGAAGTCTGGAAGCAGTGGGTCATATCATCAGACAACATACATCAGTATAGCTCTAGAGAAGTCATTAAGAAAAGCCTTTTTTACCAGACAGAGAGCGGTACTCCTTATCCAAAATCTGTACCACATGGATTGTGATTTCTAAATTGACAGTAATAAGTTTTCTATTCAGCTTTTCTTCCTTTAAGACCTAGCCCATATTAAATCACAAATGTGTGTATCCTTACAATTTTAAATACTGACAGCTGCCATTTCTGTTATTGATTTCATCCTGCCTTTATTCTGCCTCAGTAAACTATTCTTGTGGAAATTATGTTTTATGACATGTCTTAAGAACACACAGGACAGTGTGAGCATATTAGTATAGTTTCTCCTAATTTGCAAAAATCAGGCCCATATCTAAGTGATTAAGTGTGCAAAGTCCAAAACAATTTTTTTTTTTCTGTAACTATTTAGGGTTTTAGGCTTCGGTGTCATAAATTATGTCTGAATTACTTTTGTAAATATTACTTCGCATTTAGTAAAATGTTTGCAGATCCACTCAGTATGAAAGTCTTAAGACCACAATTAGTCAGAGATTTCTTAAAATCAAAATTTCAAGAGTTAAAATGAAAAATGTGGGAAGAAACTCTATTATTAGTACTGGAATACATATTTTCACGTGAAAGGATTTAAGATCAATTGTTCTAATCTGCAGGGAAAAAAAGTATTTCCTCATTGCTGAATGTTATCTTCCAGTAAAGAAAACATGAATGCGAGACAGTCTGCTTTGGCACAGGGACAGCTCCACAAAGAGACATTCTAAAACAGGAACTGAGTAAAGTATTTTATGCTAGAAATATTACTCGGCTGCCATAGAGGTGCCTGGAAAACTCCCACTAATTTCAAGAGGAGTTGAATATGGATGTATGTTTACAAATCATTGCCAAGAAATTTGATTAAGGAAAAATATTGGTAGAAAAATGTGTTTAATACAACTGTCACCAGATGAGGAACACAATTGTATTTTTCAGTAAAGGGAAAACTTAATTATTACATCATTTCAACTGAAAAGGATTAATTAAAATACATTAAATATATAGGAAACATTGAACAAGTGCAGTACATATAATCAGAATGTGCCCCATTTACAGGTCATTTACAGTTTGCTGGAGATATTTTTAAAGTGTCTCTAGAGCATATTTAGAAACAAGTTCAATAGAGTAACAAATATATGAAGTCTTACACTTTACTGTCTTACAGGAATGCATAACAGGCATAAAGTTATTGCTTTAGAGGAGTTATATAAGTATTAAACAGTTGTGAAAGAAAAATCAGCTAGAAGTTAAGAATAAATACACTGAAATTGAAATACATGAAATTGCCCTGCTTTAAGACTGGAATTTAGCCAGCTGTGAAACAGCCTGGCAAAACATATTAAAAAGTCAGCATTTATTCACTGTTTAAATGTACATAAATTAGATTTATTTTCACAGTCATTTACAGATCTACTACTGCCAGGATGTATGCTGCTATATGTTAGTATAGCTTCAGATATCATTAGAGTAAAACTATTACCTTTGGGAAGATGGCCTCTGTACTGATGCAGGACAATTCCTAGCCTAGAACATAAGAAAATGGCATTGAATAAATTATTAAATATTCTGGAACATGTACTTTTAACCAATGGTTAACATGTGTTACATATTCTTTCCAAAGAAACTACAGAGGACACCTATCTGCTACTGATCTTAGCTATAAAGCATAAACACTCAGCTCAAGTTTTTTCCACAGATGTGTCATATGGTCTTCCATTCAATACCCATGTCAACCACTCTGATCACCATCAATCATCTTAATAAATATTATTTTTTTTTTTTATTTATGATGGAAGAAAATTATTTGCCTCGGATAAAACAGCAAAGCAAGGGAAGCGGGCATGGAAGACACCTATGCTTGTGCAAAGCATTTGACACTGTTCTGCATGACAACCTTGTCTCTAAGTTGGAGAGACATGGGTTTCACTGATGAGCCACTCATGGATACTGAATTGGCTGGATGGTTGCACTCGGATAGTTGCAGTCGATGGCTCGATATCCAGGTGAGGACCAGTGATGAGTCATGTTCCCAGGGGTCAGTACTGGGACCAGTGCTGTTTAACATCATTGTCAGTGACATGGACAGTGGGACTGAGTGCACCCTCAGCAAGTTTGCCAACGACACCAAGCTGTGTGGTGAGGTTGACACGCTGCAGGGAAGGGTTGTCATCCAAAGGGACCTGGACAGGCTTGAGAGGTGGGCCCATGCCAACCTCATGAAGTTCAACAAGGACAAGTGCAAGGTCCTGTATGTGGGTCAGAGCAATCCCAAGCACAAATAAAGGCTGAGTGGAGAATAGATTGAGAGCTGCCTTGCTGAGAAGGACTTGGGGGTGTCAGTTGATGAGAAGCTCAACAGGAGCTGGCAATGTGCGCTTGCAGCCCAGAGAGCCAGCCGCATCCTGGGCTGCATCAAAAGAAGCAGCGTGGCCATCAGGTCAAGGGAGGTGATTCTGCCCCTCTACTCTGCTCTCGCGAAAACCCACCTGGAGTACTGCATCCTGCTCTGGAGCCCTCAACGTAAGAAGGACATGGGCCTGTTGAGGCAAGTCCAGAGGAGGGACACAAAGATGATCCGAGGACTGGAGCACCTCTCCTGTGAAGACAGGCTGAGAGATTTGGGGTTGTTCAGCCTGGAGAAGAGAAGGCTCCAGGGAGACCTTTCAGTAACTAAAGGAGGCCTGCGGGGAGGGACTCTTTGTCAGGGAGTGTCGTGATAGTGTAGTGACAGGATGAGGGGTAACCGCTTAAACTGAAAGAGGGGAGATTTAGATTAGATATTAGGAAGAAATTCTTTACTCTGAGGTGGTGAGGCACTGGAACAGGTTGCCCAGGGAAGTTGTGGATGCCTCATCCCTGGAAGTGTTCAAGGCCAGGCTGGATGGGGCTTTGAGCAACCTGGTCTAGTGGGAGGCATCCCTGCCTATGTCAGGGGGTTTGGAACTAGATGATCTTTAAGGTTCCTTCCAACTCTAACCATTCCATTATTCCGTGATTCTATACCCATAGACCATACTAAACCAAGCACACAAGAAAATTTCCTGATTCCTATGCTTCCCTACATGTTGCTTTCTCTCTGTTCCTGTGTTCCAGCTTACATACAGTACTTAAACCAGATCTGATAGCGATTGACAGGAGATTGCTAGCTATGTCATTTTTTTTCTCCTTTTATTATTTCAACTTGCATAGGTAACACTCCCATATGGAAATCAGTTACTACCACCTATTTTTTAGAGTTTACACAGTAAGTTTCATAGCTCCCACATGCAGATCACATGCAGGAAGTAATCATCACGTAATACCTGGCATACTCTTTTACCCCAACTCTCTCTTACACACACACACACATGCATAAAGACCAGTATTGTGTCTGAGATGGAAGGATTAAAATCATTACCAACAATATTGTATGCCCATAAGTAAAGCTCAAGGGTTTTTTATTAAGAACAGCAATACTTTCAATGCTACACTAAAAATAGTAGTCAAAACCGCATTGCAACGTCCTCTGAATAATGTAATATACTATAAAATCCCCTGAAATATTATTTTAATCCCAGATATTGGATGATGAGCTCGATTTATTCTTCATGTTGTCTAATGGTCCAACTATCAGCGAAGGAATCCAAGTTCCTTGCCAAGAAGACTGAGGTAACAACATAGTGTGAAAATATGGCCTTCTGTTTACTTTTCTCCACTGTAAGTACTGAACATCTTTCATTCATATTCAGTAAGGAAGTACTCCCCAGGCATCCAAACCTCATACCCTGATTCCAGTTTGAGATTTGATTATCCACCTTAATCCCATTAGACACTGATCTTTTAAACAGCAGGAAAATTGCTGACAAAACGCCACCAAGAACATTAAAATTCCATTCACAGGGGGATTTTAATATTACAATTAGTTGCAGTAGCAACATAAGCATTGTAATTGTTTACATTTATTTAGCTACTGGGTGAGAATTAAAAAATGTTGAAGGAAATATCAAGTGCAATTTTTCTATAAATGAAAAAATGGAGGAGGAAAGCACAACAATTTCAATTTCTAACCAACAGGCCTCAGTTCCATTGGTTTCTAATTTAGGTGTTGTTGATAATTTTAATCTAGTTATTAGAAAATAGGATTTTTTGCTTCTCTGTTTAAATGAAATAATGCATTTCTTTTAGAGTTATGTTTATCAGAAACAGTCTCTTAAAGAATTGTGTGGTTTAAGGAAATCTGAAGTTTTCCATCATATGGGGAATCAACCTGGTGGCAAATGCCTAAGGACTATTTACAAAACCAGCTCTACTGGAGGGGATCTCATCTCTCCTTCCCTTTACTGAATCCCATTATTACAAGACAGGTGCATCTAGCCCTACCTCTTTCCTGCCAGGTGTTTGCCTATCCATTTGAAACAACCTCTAATGATAGGGATTCCACAGTCTTTTGAAGGAATCAGTTTGGTGCTTCACCCTCATTACTATTTTGACTTGTCTCCCCAACGTCTAACCTAGATCTCTTTTCTTACAGTTTAGGCCATGACCTCTTTTTCTATCCATCATGGTTATGAACAGTACATTTCTTCTTCCTCTGTGCATCTTTGAAGGTCATAATGCTCAAATGATGGAATGGGCAGACAATAACCTCATGAAGCTCAACAAAGGCAAATACAATGTCCTGCCCCTGAGGGAGAGTACCTTCATACATCAGCGCAGTCTGAGGCCCATCTGGCTAGGTAGCCAGGACTTGGCAATCCTGGTGGACAATGCCTTAAAAATTAGTTCGTCCTTTGTTTATCTAATCAGCTCTTTCTGGAGATGTGTTTGTGTACGAAAAAGAGTTACTAAGTAGACATAGATGACTATTCTGGGAGGTGCACAGTGGAAGAAGAAGGGGCAACCGTTATGAAGTTGAACAAGGGAAATTCCAGATGGACATACAGACCATTCTTCCCTATGAGAGTGTTTAAACACAAATGGTTACCCAGAGAAGTTGTGAAATCTCCATTCTTGCAGGTTGTGAAACCTCAGCTGGACAAGGCCGCAGGTGACCTGTTTTAAGTCTGAATTTATCCCTGCTCTGAACATTTCAGTTAGGAATATGAAGTTCTAATAATAACCTTCAGCCAACTAGTAACAAGTGAATTAACATCCAGAAAATCCAAATGCTTTTGAAGGAAATATATAATATTAATACACTGGAAAGCAGACAAAAGCCAATAGGCTGAGAGACTTTAACATGATGAACAAATGCACAGAATTCAATTTACCAACATATACATATTCTAAGGCATTTTATCCTTAATGCACAATGTGCCTTTTGACATTATCTTATAGCTGTACCTTCTATATTTGCAAGCCATTCCTACACACTTTTCTATGAAATGTCTTTCAATTCTGCAAAAGCAAGCCTTCAAAATACTGTGTCATTATTTTCAAGATTCTATTTAAAAAAAAAGTCACATTTAACAAAAAAAAGAAGATTTTAATTAATTATTTTCTTTTATGTGGCAGTTGAATTTTTTTCGTTCCTTGTTTTTTTGTGTCATAAGACTGGCTACTTTGACAATGAGCATCCATGCAAACAAGTGGAAAATGTAGTAGTTGAAAGGAAACTCACAAAAGCATGCATAAGTGCGTGCAAGTGTGAATGTAAGAATACACATTCACAGTGATGAGAGTTAATAAGCCATCTTTAGGAGGATTATTAATGTGAACAGTAAAATATTCAGTAAATTATATATATATCTCCTCTATTTTTCAGATTTTTTTCTGAGAAGAAGCAGTATTTTTGATCTAGTGTATTAACTTTTCAGAAGAAAAGCTTAACTTCATTCCTGTTTTTTCTACTCAGCCTTTCTGAAGATGTATATTGGTTCTACAAACCCCCTACTGTATTGTAAGAAATCCATGCCATATTGCAAGATTTTTTTGTTTGTTTGTTTCCTGCATGAATCTTTGGGTTGGAGTGGGGTTGCTATTTATTTTCATACAATGTTTTCACTATTATATGAGAGGAAAAAAAGAGGAGGAAATCGAACACGGGTGTAAAAGAACCTATGAGAGATTTTATTCTGAACTGCACAGATTATTTTGTTGTGTCTATTATAAATTTTATTTTACCAGACCTGGAATAAGATAAAGGAAAAGTCCACCATGCAGTCTCTTCCTCCTGTTAATATTTTAAAAGATACATATTGCACAGATGAGACTTACATCCCTTCCCTGAAAAATCCTTTCTGATCATAAAAAGTACTTTAAGATGTGAATATAGGAAAGATCTGCATCAGTGTGCCATCAGTGACCACTGCTGACCAGAAATGAAAAGCACCAGATAGGCAGACATTTGCTGCCCTCTTTTGGAACACGAAAGTGAAGATTCAGCAGATGATTCAATGTGGTTCTTTTTTTTATCAGATGTTTCCATTTGCCACATTGCTCATAATCAATGTATTTTCAGTCAAATACTTGGCTTACTGAATTAAAAATTAATTTTTGGGTTAGGCACTTAAACTTCCACCAAAACAAAAATAAATTTGGAGATGGATTTTTCTAGTACACAGGCCATGTAGATACACTGAACACATTCTTTAGTACCTGAGTTATTAAGCATTTCTTTTAGTGGATAAATCTCACATTTTTTCTGTTAATTTTAATAAAAGGGGTTTTTTTGCAAATGTGTGAAGTGAGTGAAGTGTCCTTGAAAAATAATAGAGTTGGTCTTTCTGTCGTAATAGTAAAAAGAATTCATAAAGAGTCGTAATATGTCTTTATTAGTTATAACACTTTATTCATTATTTATTCTTTATTTATTCTGCCTTCACTTTGACCTGACAGGCTTGTAATTGAATATTAGAACTAAGAATCAAATGTGATGCAGCATAAGGTTTTAATCTGAAATAATACAGAAGCCTAAGTAGCTTATCAAAATTGTCATCACCTACAAACACAGCAAGGAAATTATCAGCAAGCTATCAGGGACCCTAACTGGGGCATTAGGACAATAGAAACAGGATATAATACCCATCAAGGTCATTGGAACTGTACTAGAAAAAACCAGCTGTTTGAAAAGAAAGCAAGGAGAAGTGTTTTGAAGCAGTTATGTTGCTAAAGTAAGGAGCTTCTGCTAAGTAGGACAGGTTGCTAAAGATAACATTATTGTATGCACAAAGAAAAGTCCATTTACACTACAAACAATCAGTGTACACATAGGTTAATCTGTACCAATGTTTTTTCCTGGATATTTTTTTAATCATGATTGTAAAAGACAGACACCATTTTCACTACCATTAAAATTTTTGGACAGGAAAACATCAAGCAAATTAAATTACTCATTTTTATTCTTAATAAATACTATCCTGTAAAATTTTTATACATGGTAATTGTTTAAATGCTATGCTTTCATTAACACGCTATGTGGTAAAAACAGAATATGGCAATTCCTAGTGTGATCAAACTCTCTATAAAGCCAATTTTGAATAGACTTCATTAAAATCAATTCCCTATGCTATGTGACAGGACTCAACCCTGAGACCAGGTACTGAGTCAGGTATTCTCCATGTTTCGGTAGTAACTATCGGACTTTCATGCAATGCTGTTTTATGTCTAGAACAGGGTCTATCAAGCTCCAAATGAAAATTCTGCAAGGAGTTTAAAATTTGTGTCTCATTTGTGATCTTTCTGGTTCTGAGTTACAGACTACAGTTACCGGGCTGTGAGACTCCAGAAAGAATTCTATTGCTTGGTGTGTTTTCTGTCATTGAGATTACTAAAGTAATTTAAATGTTTTATCAACATCATCAAAGATGAAGAAGAGGATTTCAAGTGACTGTGTATCTTTTAGAAGGTAACTATATGGTGACAAATTTGACACGTTCAATGCACTGGCTCTACAGCCCCTATCCAGTGAAGCATCATTAAATAAAGCACTTACATAGTACCTTTCCAAAGCAGGGCTTACTTCATAGAGAGGAAGTTACATAGATACATAGCTTGCTTGGATTATATACAGTGTGGAAATATTTCTTCTCCATTACTTACCTGTTTATTAAGCTTTCAACCTTAGAAAGCTTGTGGCTGTAAAATACAAAATTACAGTGATACATTACATGTTTTTGCAGTATAAATATATCTCTCATTGCTCAGAAGGACCCAGGAGCCAGATCAACCCTTACAATTACTTTGTCATTTTTCTTGTTGATTCTGGACTTAGTGCGATTAACAGTGTATTTTTCTGTCCACCTTAAAAATTTTGAACCATTTTGTTTCTTCCACATTTTGCTTTTTTCTACAGATGTTTTTGTAGTTATCAGCCATCAGGTTTAATTAAACTTGAACACCCCTCTCCAAACTGAGAATATCCCTAAAATGTTGTTTTGGGAAACCTGAAACATATTTTTATTGCCTACCCTGTTGCTGTTAACCGTGCTTAATTACTGTTCTTCATAACGTGTACATAAACCCAGGAGCAGAAGCAATCCTGACCAAAATATATAAGGCCATCAACAGTACAGGGCTTTAACAAATCAGTAGATTCTTGTAATTCTTGAACAGTTCTTCCACATCTGCACTGGAAACCCCCAAAGAAACACTCCAAAGAAACTCTTCTATAGATTCAAGTAGAAAAATCCAATTACCTAGTACATGTGACACTACGCATGACATCCTATGGTTCTCTTCATGCACTAAGATTATTTTTTTTCTATTTTGACAAAAAAATGTGTATTTCAGACTGAATTATTTTTTTAAAGGGAGACTGTTTCAGTTTGTTTTAATTTGGTAACCCAACTTCATGTTCATTATTCACAGAAGGATTCAGAGAATGCTGGATAAGTCTCTGTTATTGTCTTTAGAAACTCAGTGAATAACGTTAGTCTAAGCCTACAACATAAAAAAGTGCAATTTACCTACCATAAAGATGGTTCTGTCTGATTCTGATCTAATCCTTGAAGTTAACAGAATATTTCCCGACATTAAGAAAAAATTAACTTGTTTTAAGTGCAGCCTGCAATGATTTATCAGTCTGTCAGCAGCCAATATTAGAATTCTACCAAAGCAGATTTATCAGATGCTATAATAGAAGACAATTTTTATTTATCTTTTACTTCCACTTCACCTGCAGTACAGGAATTTGAAAACTTTCTCAGCGTAACTAGAGTGTAATTTCTGCCAACGGTGCTTCCAAATATGCAATCAGTCATTGTCATCCATAAGCTATGATGACTTTAAAAAGCGGTATATGGGGAAGAGAGTTTAGGAGCCACAGCACTGATGATCTTGGACAAGAGATCATTACAATGTCCTTCAAGGCTATCAGTGGAATGGCTCATCTACTGTCTCTACAATTCCCCATATAGCTATTCAGTTGAACTGATTGTGATAAAGAATTTGTACAGGTGGCATTAGAGTTTCCATAAAAGATCTTAATAGCTTATGTTACAGTGGCTGTCACTAACCCTATTTTGAACAGATCTTTCCAGCTATATCTGCAAAATTCATAGTTACACACCTGCATTTGTAAAAAGCCTACTCTTGTGTTTGCATATAAAATCCGAGTGTCTGTATTTCTACACTTACGGATTTGTGCTTTTTCCTAGAGTGATGGTGAATGTCATAATTACAGCAACAGCATCTACAGCTAGAATAGTCTTAATATTAACCTGGTATGTTCAGATTTTACCTCCTTTCCTCCATTAGCCAAATATAACATGAAACTTTTTAAATATGTAATAACTATTATACCATAACATATTTTCATTTATGTAGTCTGTTTCAAAGCTTTCCCTGTTCCTATCAAAAGCTTGCTTTTTTTTTCCCAAAGAGATTAATTGACTTCACAGTTTAATTTACTTAAACCATAAACTGCTTGCTGCCTGATTACTGCTCAATAGCAACCAGATTTCAAAATTCATGCAGACACAAGGATACCATATATACGAGAAACTTGTACACCTTAGCTCTTTGATTAACATGTGTTCATATCTTGAGGGTCATGCCTTTTAGTAGTTTCAATAACCTGACAGAAGTAAAAAGGACATATATAATGCACTTGCAGGGGACACATGATGAGTGCTGTTTCATCATATGTGCAGTGTGAGCTGTATCTCTCTCTAGAGATCTTCAAGGGTTTAGGATAATAGGAAGGCAAAGAGAGACAGAGAGAGGTGAACCACAGCTGTCAGCTTTTTTATTCTCAGTTCTAGTTTTCTTAAGGGGTTTAAAATTGTCACTATGATCAAAAGCCCAGCACTTAAGACAGCCCCCAGGCAGCCAGAGGAGAGCAACACTTTCATGTTTAGTGCCGCCTATCAGAATTCATAATATAGACATGTCCTATCACTTCCAACATTGCAGCATTTCCTAAAAAGATATAACAGATATTAGCAAATATGTATGCCAGCAGGTTTCCCACAAACTTTCCTGCCCATTAAAAACATGTGAAAATATATGCCAGTATACTGAGGAATACCATTTACATGTACAAAACCACTGAATGTCTAATTCTGTCCAGCTGCACTCTGCAAAGGAAACAGGATTTTATGTTCCTCTAATCCAGGAAACAAATGTACCCACAACATTTGTTGCTGTTCCAATCCCTTTATATTGGCAACCTGTCTGGCTTAGAAAACTTATCTGCTGACCATCCTGCTTTGAAAGACAGCTATCCACCTCTATGTCAAGCTGTATCTGGATATAAATCATAGCTCAGGCTAAAGAAGCCATCCAAGCATGTTACAGGATAAAATCTCTGAGACATTTGTTAATGCTGTTTGTAAAAACCCTTCCTAGCGGTTGTTGACTTTGCAGTTTTACGTTGAATACTACTCCCTCTGACAGGGTTCAAGACAAAGATTGACAACACTCAGGTTTTTTGGCTTGTATTTCTAGCCTACTGTCAGAAAAAAAAAACCCAAATGTTAGGACAACATTCCCAGAAAGCAAAAGTTTTAATCTGCATCTGCCTCTAAGCTAAATGCTTTCAGACAGAGGGGAAATGCAAGCTGAGAAAATGACTAATGTCAAGAAATTGACCTGCACAAAGTTCTTCAGAAAAAGATGACTTCCAATAGTTAAAACTCTTAAAAGGATATAACCATTTATCAATACCATGATTGTTTTGAAGAACCTTCCTTGAAAAAATTCTGAAAGGGAGAAAATTACAGGCAGCCAGTTTTAACATGCTTGTACTTCAGGTGACTTTTGAGTACATGTTGACTGTGTTGTTATTCCTTGGAAAGCTTCTTCTTCAGAAGTCATAGAACGTGCATCCCACGGAGCGAAGCAGCATTTATTGACCTTTCTGATGGCATTACTCATGGCCTAGCCTTGGCCACTCATCTCCTGGATCATTCTGAACAAATCAATTCAGTGTTCTCCTCAGAGACACAGTGACAACATTACCTCCTTTGGGAAGCTTTCCAGCATCTCCTGATGGTAAAGAGACTGCTATGTTGCAATTTACACCCTCATCAGAACCTGGATTAATTTTTTATTGATTGCCAGTGAAAGTGGCTGTTTGGGACTTCCAGCTTTCTTTCCAACATTCTTTCAAATTTCAAGTTACTTACACGGAATCAGGTAATACATCTTTCTGTATGTCCGTACAGCAACTGATACTGAGATATTTGCAACCTGATGGAGTACAACAGGGAGCCAAATGACAGTAACACATAAGGTTAGTGATGATTTTTGCAGTCCCGTATTAGGAAAGAAAACTGTTCCTAAGACTTCTGATTTTCAGAGTAATTGTTGCTCAAAAAAACCAGGCTTTCCCATTTCACAGACATGCTTAACTCCTGTCTTGGAGCTACAGTTTGGATCATGATGGCCTTTTGTCAGAGTAAAAATCCTAGAATCACTGTGTGAAAACTGTTGGTGAAAAGGAAATTTCAGTAATTGAGATACAACGTCTATTTCAGCGCCATTTGATTTTCTGGTTTTTATGCATTTGCTAGAGCTAAGTGTTGTGGTACATGGTGTCCTTATTGACTTATTTCTGTCACGACATGTTACTTGTGATGTGATATAACAAGTTATGGCACAGTAACCCGCTACAATCCGGTGAAACATGGTACATAGGAAGCTTCACTGAAGTGCTCCTTTCCCTTCTACAAAGCTCAGACCATCTGACACCTTGAGTCATCTCAACTTGAATGAGTAGATGACAGTGCAAGGCAAACGGATCTCTAATGTTATTACAGGATTTGAAAAGGCAAGTACATTCCTCTAATTCTACATAGACGTCCAGAGAAATTAAACTATGAAGTAATATGTTGAGCAGCCAAACTGTAAAACTTTCACCTTATTGGAGAAGTTATGTCAGAGAAGTTATGTCGGAGATTTTTCTTGTAATTTGTGGTGTTAAACTGACATTATACAACCTTGAAACTAACAAATATGAGAGAAAAGCTCTGAACCTGTCTTTTCTGGGCTCCATCATGGTAAATCACAAACAAATATTTCTGTAATAAAATATATCTTGGAAAAAAATCAATCAAATGATATAGCTACCAATTACAAAGGCCTCAAAAATCCATAGCTTTGAAGTAACTGTGAGAAAATGAGCAACATAACTGTCATATCCTTTGAATCAAACTTCTTATAAGAGTATATCAAACTTCTAATAATTTTACTGAAGTACCAAGAGGCTTATGTATTTTCACTTGATTCAAAATAAATCTATGGCTTGGAAAATTTGGGCACAGTTTCCTGCCCTGCTCTAAATTCAAGATACGTAGGCCCTCGGTGCTTCGGTTCTCCATTGTTAAAATGGAAGTAAAAGTCTCTTCTGTCCTTGTCAGGATAAGTAGGGCCTAAAGAACCACAATTTCTCCCCCATCCTACTCGATGCAGCTCCAATTGCTCCAAACAACGTGCCTTCAGTGTTAGATAGCAAGGAACGGGCATAGCAGTGCTCAGCTTCTCCCTTGCAGAATCTTTCTATCAGACTGCATGGATGAAGGAGTTACATAAAACCAGAACGTGGCCTACTTAAAAATCAAAGCCAGGGAGATGCCCTTACGTAGGTCTAGCATTTGCAAGCCAGCTGGCATGGAGCTCATAAGCATTGAC
>VYZM01014642.1:0-24312 GCA_013398915.1 Dromas ardeola | reverse complement strand
TCTATGATTCTATAATTCTAAGTCTTGGTATTATGGTGTGCTAACCCTTCTTTACTGCTGAGAAAAGCCTCACTGACATATATTTTAGTAGTAAGATAACCAACTAGAAGATAAGTTAATTACTCAAGGAGATACTAAGGTAACAGCAAAAGGTGAACAAAAGAGAGTTCACTTAGCATAAAATCAAGGTGTCAAGAATAAAATTAAGCAAGGCACCAAGAAGCTTGAAGTAAAGAAAACTTTAATTGTTTATATGACTGTGCCAAGAGTATAGGGAATAAACAAGAAGAATTAGAACTGAATGTTTATGAGCATAAATTTGCCTTAATTGGTAGTACTGAAACTTCTGGGATTCACGTTATTGGACTGTTAAAATCAATGGTTATAAATCACTTATAGATTAAATGAACAAAAGAGGAGAAGTAGTGATTTTCTATCTCAAATGTTGTACTAATTGATTCTGAGGCATTGAAAAGTCTGAAGTGAACGATGTTGGATAACAATGCCTTCATGTTATAACACACATGACAAACACTGGATAAGGAATCTATAGAATTATGCTGCTATTTCTCAAAGTATTTTTCATTTTTCTAATAGATCATTGTTTCTGGCATATGGGATTTTGTCGTTAGATATTGTGACAGTTAAAGACAGTGTGATCACAGGAATAAAAATCACTTAATTAGGTGTGCTATGTTTGAAATCCAAACTATTAATAAACATAGTGGTTATTAAAAAAGAGGTTGGATGTCCAGTCTCAGAAACTATTTTGCACAGAACAGGTAGGACAATAAGTACCTAAATGAATGAGTGACAACTGTATTAGATTCCACGAGTGAAAAAGTAATAAAAAAAATCTTTAAAAAGAATATTTAAACTGAAATGAAAACATCTATCAAAAAACAGAAGCAAAACCCTATAATATATCAAGTGATGGGAAGGAAAGGGAAAATGCATAGTCATGAGAAAATTTGAACTGTAGAAATTAATAAGTAAAACAAATAGCTAATAAAAATGCACCTCAGCTTCTTGAGTGTTAAGAGAAATAAATTCCACTGGTATCAATATGCTTAGTCACAAGTTAGCCTGAATACAGAAACACTACAGATGTTTTGTTAGCTAATAAGCCATACCTTCAGTGGTGGAGGGGAACAGCTGACAAATGCCTACTTCCAAGTTCAGAAGACGAGGGTTTAATTTCCACTCACAACTCAGCATGAATTATCAAAGAGTTGAGCTTGTGTTTTTTATTTCACTACTCACTATTTTTCACTACTAATGCCAGGTAAAGCAAAGTAATGGTTTAATAGTACTACATGGCTTCTAGTCTCAATATAGTAAATTTACACCACTTTATTTCTCGACACATGAACTTGCCATGTTTCAGTGGAAGAGCCTCTTGTCTCCTTTGACATCTCTTGCTGACATGCACTAAGGAATCATCTGCGTGGTACTGGACTGTTATAGAAGGACATCATAGCCTTGCCAGCAACAATGCAGAGAAGTCAAAATTGTTCAGTTAGTATGTCTGTAGTTCAGGGAGAGCTAAATGCAGTATTCATGTGATAATGACGATGAACACTCTAATTCTGCTACTAACTCTAAAGCATGTTAAGCGATATTTATTAACATTATTTTTTTTTTAAATTGGCACACTTATTTATACCAGTTTTAAGTAAGTTTTGGAAGACTCTGGCAATTCTTGAATACTAGTAGAAAGCTAATGTTATGTCAATATTTAGAAAGGGTAAATTAACCTGTGTAATAGATCTGGTTAATTATAGGCCTGTCAGACTGATATCGATCCTGAAGAAAATAATGGAACAGCTGGTACAGGGTTTGATTAAAAAAGGAATTAAGGGGAGTTAATATAATTAATGTCAATTAGCATGGACTTATGAAAACTGAGTCTTGTCACTTCAACTTAGTGCTTCCTTGAATACAACTGCAAATCTGGGGGATGTATGTAATCTCTTTGAATCATTTTATTTTGATGCAGTGAGTTGAACAATACAAAATCCTCTTGGTATATACCGTATGGAATAAAATCTTGTTAGCAGTGTGTCTTGAAAGACTTGGTAGGAAACCTTGTTTCTTGGTTTACCACTAATAAAAAAAACATTAATAAAATTTTACTGGTAATTTTTTTATGTAAGAAATACTGATTCATTAAATCATAAATAGTGAAGGTCACTGACGTAAACAGAGTCCCTTGTAAACTGGCTGAATTACAATATGACAGATGTAAGGTAAGTTAGTCGAGCAGAAGAACATAGCACATGCTAACAAGATGGAGAATCATTCAGGGAAGCATTGATTTTGGAAAAAAAAAATCATGGTTATTGAGCTGAAATATATGCTGAATACGCATGTTTTTGTGGCCAAAACTTTGGCAGTGAACAAATGAATGAAAAATTTTCAATGGGGAAATAATCTAATTGGAATAGAATTTTTATTACCTCTATGTCATATATATATCTCTGGTTTTTGACATGGATATAATTGGAATGCTGAGTCCAGTTATGGTATGTTTACTGCACTTTTTTTTCAAAAAAATAATATTGAAAAACTCAGAAGTTCAAAGAAAAGTCAAAGACGTTATTTGAGTTGAAATAAGCACTTTGTAGCAGTCTTCCAAAACTGTTCGCTTGTAGCATTCCTTTCACATTTTTATAATTAATTATCTATATGGATGGCAGTGTAGATTTGTACATTTCCTACGTTTTTCTCCTCCCAGCCCCAGTTCCTACCTTCTAACTTATACTCATGACTGGCAACTTGTCCTTTTTCCCTTTTGTCATACAGGTAATGTCAGGCTTGAGAGGATCTCAATCTCAACTTAACAAGGGAAATGTTAAGAGTACCAAGAGCCTACCAAGGAACAGAAATCTGGTTAATGGAGTGTTCTTCAATCTAAGGGAGAAGAAGCAATGGGTGGATGGTCAAGCTACATGAATTAAGACCAGAAATAGGACACAGATTTTCATGTTGGATAGTAATTAAGTAATGGGACAATTTACCAAGACTTTAACAGATTTTCCATTACTGGAAATTTATAAATCAATATTCAATTTTTTTTCTTCCCCCCCCCCCTAAAACATGTAGTAGTTCAAGCATATCTGTTAGGTGTGAAGTAAGTATTAATATCAGTAAGTCTTGTGTTCTGAATGACATGAGAGGTCAGGTGAGGTAATCACAGTGGTTCCTTCTAGCTGTAAAATATATGAAAATATGAATACAGATTAGTTTCTGTCAAAGTGACAAAACACATGTCAGTCTGGCTCATTTTAAAATTGCCCGCTGTGCACATATCTTTAGAGTTGAGTTCCTTTGAATGCTTGTTATTTTTTTGATTGCTGACTAGGAAATGAGGGCTTTTTCTTGTTAGTATAATCTTTTATGTTAATCCAAAACCAATAAATGGAAACAAAGAATTCCAAAGTTCTTCCCCAAGCCCTGTTAGCTGCTTTTGAGTCTGGAGTCAGTGAAGAACACATGTGTGATGAAAGGGGAATGATTTATATTCCTCACTTTCATAGGAGTGAGGCAATGTCATTGTTCCAAATGTCATGGACACAACCATTTTTGGCTAATATATTTTGTGTTTCAAGAAATCCATAGTTAAAATATAACCACAATTGGACTAATCAATTCAGAAATGGCATTGTAAATTTTTTATTGGAAGATTAGTATCATGGCTCGGGGAGGAGTAGCTGGAAAGCTGCCTGGAAGTAAATGACCTGGGGGTGTTGGTCAACAGCAGGCTGAATATGAGCCGGCAGTGTGCCCAGGTGGCCAAGAACACCAACACCATCCTGGCTTGTGTCAGAAACAGTGTGTTCAGCAGGACTAGGGAAGTGACAGGCCAACCCTGTCTTCAGCACTGGTGAGGCTGCACCTCGAATACAGTGTTCAGCTTTGGTCCCTTCCCTACAAAAAGACATTGGGGTGCTGGAGGGTGTCCAAAGAAGAGCAATGAAGCTAGTGAGGAGTCTGGAGAACAAGTCTTATGAGGACTGGCTCAGGCACCTGGGGTTGTTTAGCCTGGAGAAAAGGAGGCGGAAGGGAGACCTTATCGCTCTCTACAGCTACCTGAAAGGAGGTTGCAATGAGGTGTGTGCTGGTCTCTTCTCCCAAGTCACAAGTGATAGGACAAGAGGAAATGACCTCAAGTTGCACCAGGGGATGATTAGGTTGGCTATTAGGAAAGATTTCTTCACCAAAATGGTTATCAAGCATTGGAACAGGCTGTCCAGGGAAGTGATTGAGTCACTGTGCTGGGAGGTATTTAAAAGACATGTAGACATGGCCCTTAGGGACATGGTTTAGTAATGGACTTGGTAGCGTTAGGCTTACGGTTAGACTCAAGCTTTTTTTCCAACATAAATGATGCTACAACTTTAACTGGTTAGACTGAATTCTTCTGGGTTCATGCTTGAGGAACAGTTAATTCCCACATGAACTGTGCCATCATCATGGTCAGTTTTTTAATCTTTCTGCACTGTTCATTCACTACATGCAACTGAATATCCCTCTCCTGTCCAACAGATCCACTTGTGATATTTATATGAAGTAGAATGTTCATCTCAGTCAGGTGACATTTGCAGGTATGAAAATTTTACTTCACCTGACTTGTAATATCTTTTAATGAAGCAATGAAAACTCTAAAAAGTCATTAAGATGAACTATTGTCCCAATCAGTCCCATGGACTTGAAGGCTTTAGCCCACTAAAGAGCTGAGGAATTAATTGTGTCTTTATTTGACCAGCATCTTCATGACAACCCAGTGTGGCTACCATTGTTTAATTAAACAAATCAAAATGCCGTCAGTAAAGGTCGTCTTTATGATCTTTTGTCTACTATTGTTGATTTTGTATGTATTAGAGAAAATTGCTAATGTGACCTACAATTATTGACCAATTCAGTAAGAAAGTATCATAGAGCACAGAGGGGTGCAGGGTAGGAAACTAGTTCATTTCTTTCCATGGAGTGCTTGGCCTGGTAAGACTTACAAAGCACATCCCACTGACAGAAAGAAAGAAATTTTTTCTTTGTGCATATTTGGTACCTTTAGAAATGCAGAATCAAAATTCTACTCCATTTTAATCACTAGTAGGAGCCCTTTCAAAGGCTTGGAGTTGTGTTTGAATAGGGTTTATGAAATGTTCATAGCTCTGAATCTGTATTGTGATACATTGAATCTCTATATGTCAAGTACAGTAGAAACACAAAGATAATGCCGGTTAAGTTTTCTTTTATAACACAAGGAAACAAGACTATTTGCTCTGATATAAGCTATGGTATGCCTATATCCAACACAGTGGAGTGCAATGCCACAAAAGCAAGTAGCAATGTAAACTCCAAATGTACAGATTACATTGCAAAGTCTAGGAAAAAGGTTATTGGCTTGATCCTTAGAATAGAACATGCTCAGCAGCAGTCTTATCTTTCAGCAAGGCTTTTAAGTGCAGTGCAGCATTCCACTTAGTAACTGTTACATATCCAGTTCTCTTACAGGCATTTTTGCATTAGGTTGGTTGTTGCTGTGCTGTACTTCATTATTTGGTATGTCCTTAGTGGGAAAATTCTCTGGATAGCTGGGTTTGTTTGTTTTATGTGTCACATTGGTTTTTCTATTTTACTCATTAATTTCAAGATGAAAATAATTGTTCAATAATGGAACACACGATTGTCATGAACACAGAAAATGATTATTTATCTCACTTTATCCTAAAGTTACACAAATAATTGTAATGCAAATTTTCTGTTTATCAAACATGTAATTAAATCTTTACAGATAATTTTATGCACATATCTGTAATATATTCATAACAAATATCAAAACAAAACTACAGTTAATGAATGTTCACACCACAATAATTATATTTACTTTATTTAATATACACTTAAAATGAATGCATTTGTAATTGCTTATTCTTCAAACAGATTAACTCCTGCCTCTTTAATCCTTCTACTATGCAACCTTCAGAATGAAGCTTCACAGATACACTGAGAAATCTGGCAGTTTAATATTATTTAATTCACCAGGGGTAAAAAGATCATATTAACCCTTATTGCACCTTGCTACCAGGTATGTTGTATTTGACATTAGTTATGTTGGTATTGTAAAAGCAAGACTTTTCAGACTGACTCAGAGATTCTGAAGGGGAATTCAGATATCTGAAAAAAGGGTTCTAAGCCCATTCTGCCTCACAGAATAGTCAGATATGGATTCAATGCACACACTAAGTTTGACAAATATACTTTCAGAAATTACTTTTGTTACTGGGAATCTTATTTATGTGTCCCTATACTGACATCACAGACTTCAACCTGATACTGAAACACATTCTCAGATGGCATAAAGATAACTTGCTTTTGCTGAAGTTGTAATAATGCTAGTAAGCATGCTGACCTGGTGAATCTATATGTAAATGTGCCATTATCTCTTTCTTCCCTCAAACATGCTAAGCTGTGCAATGGCTTTTCTTGCTTAGCAAAGGAAAATCTGAAATTTCAAATCACCCTCATAGGGCTGTCTGCTAATAAGATCAGAGCCTACATGTACACATCAATGTGCAACTGTGGGATTCTGAATACACTGAGGTACATATAGAGTCATAGAATGTTTCATGGTTCATATATATACATGTAATTGTGTTTGTAACTCCTGCCAAATCATCTTCCCCTTGGGTTAAAGTGAATTGTAATTCAGTTAAAAGGTGGGTTTAGGGTATTATTGGATAATAATAAGATATAGCAGAGAATTCCAATAAAATCTCAAATGTTCTGTTTCCAAGAAACTCTAGAATACATTGTAAAAATACTGTCATAAAGAGGAAGAAAGATAATACAGCTTTGTCCGTATGTTATGTTTCAGATACATTTATTATATAGTCATTTAAGTCAGGGATAGATGGGTTTGAAGTTGTCAGTGAGACCCAATGTCATATATTCTGGTCTGTAAATGTGAGCAACTGCATGTTTAATATAACTTACTTCTGGCACTGCTCAAGTTAAGTCTCATAAGGATTGCCAGGCTTCATTTCTCTTTCTTTGAAAAAGAATCTAAGGAGATAAAATAAATGTAAGGTTAAGTACCAGAGCAATGCCAAGTTGGTAGAAAGTCATGGCCATGTTACAATGGCATACTTTCCCTTTCTTTTTTTTCCTCCTTGCTATTTTTATGCCAGATTATAAAACCAAAACCAAGATGGGCTTTATTGATTTAAAATCTGATATCTGCTAAAAATAACTGAAGAATTGCACAGTTTGCTCATTAGCATAATAGTCAACATGGCATTTTAAAAATAAGCAGTAAACCCTTCAGAATTAGTTGTGTTCAAGTCACACCCATAGCAGCAGAACATAGCAGAAATGTTAGTGTGAGGGTAGGGTAATGTTAGATATTTTGTTGTTTTGCCTCCAAAATGTAAGAAAATCATATTTTAGCCAAATTATCTCCTAAAGTTTATAGTCTGTGCGATAGACATGATACAGTAGTGAAAATTAAACGCAACTGTTCTTCCTGATATAACTTTACTTTCCTTCACCTCGTCGATAACATAGCTCCAGACTGCCAACATTTTCCCCTTCACCTGTCATTCAGATGATGCTACTGCTCTCCTTTAATCCCTCTCCCCTCAGATGTAATGAATCACAAGGTGCACCAGTTTGACCTGACAGGGATCAATTTAATAACATTAAGTTGCTTCCAGTCACTGATTCCATATAGACATGACCAAGGGTTGTGATACACAGATATTTCTCCTCTTGAGAAGACCTAATCCTTAAGACTTACTACCACTTCCTCTTCTATGCTACTTTGAAGTCAGAGCACTGGATAAAATATTGACATGAGATTAACTACGACCTGCAGCCATAGCTTTAGCAATGCTCAGCATAGCAAAGAATTTTAACTTGTTCATTAATATCAGTGGTTCTACTGAGCAAGAGGTTTTCAACATAAAGGATCAAGATTTATTTGTTCACTTGTATAACATTAATGTCAAAATGTATATCTATAGCATGTAGTTAATATGCTAGCTAAACTGCATATGTATATTCTAATTCATTAGGTTTTTGTAATGTTGCTACTTATTTTTACTCTCCATCCTGTTGTAATTAACATGGTAAAGCCTACAGCTGACGAGTAAAACAGTATGCAGCTATGAAATTTTCAGGGTAATCTGTACAATTTTTTCTTATCCCAGTAGAATGACAGTAAATTTGACTGATTGAATCCAAACAGTAAACCTTTCAAAGCAACCATCTGGCTTTCAACATCCCCTTTTTACCCTTCTTTAAGGTAGTATTGTTGTGATTGCCACCGTCAAATAGACAAGTGTAGTTCCAATATGTAAGGCAAAATGCTGATGTTATCTAGCACTTTCTCTGTAAAAATGCTTTGGTTTTTCAAAGGCAAGGGTCTTGATCTTTGTTTTATGCTAAGATCCCTTTTAAACAGGGCGTTCAGTGAAATAACCTTCAAATGACCTTTGAGGCACTTTCACTGTGTTTCAGCTAAGCAAAGTGGTGTAATAGTGAAGGTGAACTAGGGCCGAGCTTCTTTTCCATGTAACTATTTTTCTAGTGCAAATCTCCAAAGTCGTCTGGGAATGTCACCTGTGGGTTAGTGAAAACTAATTTTAAGCATAAAGAATATAATAAATGCCTGGAGAATCCTCAGGTTATATAAATTCCAGAACTTCATTGACTTTTGATCCTGTATGTACAAAGCTTTTCTTTGTTCATGCTGTTCAATTCTAATTAAAAGGAAAACCTGACATTTTCAGGAGAAAACAAATATGCTTAATAAGTCCTGATTATTGTTGCAGGAATAGCAGGAAAAGAGCACAAAGACTTAACAGCATGATAAACTTTTTTGAAAGAAAAGGTGGTGCTTTTCATTTTAGCCATTGCCAACTTTGCAACTGTCTTTTCTTTCCACCATTTTTTTCTTCTACCTCCTTTCAGAGTATGACCTTTCTAGCATACACATCACAACATAAATGGCTTTGTAGATGTAATCTGATTACCATTTTAAACACTCAGATGACCTTTTTTCCACATCTGTATATGTGCCTGGCTTTTTTTACTTCTCCTGTTGGCTTCTTATAGAATATTTCTTCCTCATTTTCTTCAACATGAATGCCTCAGAAATAGCAATGCTCCTACCAAGCAATGAGGACATTCTGAAGTGCAGCTGGCTCATTTCTGCATTTCTTTAGCTTCGTCTTTGATAATGAACTCACTGCCTGTTCATACTGCTCTTACAACTTAATTTAGTTCCTGCTTTAACTGTGACAGTATCTTCACATAACTGTCCTCCTAAAACAGTTTACAATAAAATCCATAGCCCCATTTTCTAATGTTGTATTACTACTTTGTTCTCCTTGCAATATTCAACCATGTATGGGATGTCAAGTCTCAGTGTGTATAATGGATGAAGGTCACATCACATCCAATCTCAAGCAAATCTACCAAATTGGAGCCTTGCTCCCTAAGTATCATTGCATCATAGTCCTTATTTCCCTCTCTGATTTGTTTATTCTTATCCTCTGGTTCTTGCAGTGTCCATTAATTTAAACAAACAAACAAACAAATTGTTTGTTGTTGATACAAAGGCCTTTAGTCACACTGCTGTTGCCATTTGAAACAGTCTGTTTATCTGAGGTGTTTCAGCATAAATTGTCATAAGGTAATGATCTATTTAATACTTTTATGTCTGTAAGCAATCCAGTGAATTTTATAGGTGAAAAGTTATAGAAAGGGTTGACCCAGCCAGAATCTCATGGGAATCTGCAGGCACTTTGTTATTTGAGGTCGGAGATAATTTTATGTCAGTCAGTGAAATAGTAACTTAGCTGTTCGCCCCCACTCAATCCATTAATCAGAACACGATAGGCAAATAGAAGGAAGATAATTAAAGAGAAACATCAAAGACACTCCAGGGTACAAAGAGAGTGGTACAAAGTTAAAAAAATTAACAGTGTATCAGCTGACATTCAGATGTAGATTTGTGTGGGATTTTCACAGTTCTTGCTATTGTGTTGCTGAAGAATCATGACAAAATTGAATGAAAGATTTGCAGATGCAAAAAGGGAGAGGAAACTTGAAGAATAAAAGGTATGAGATGAGAGGATGTGGCTGGAACATGTGACATGGGAGCAAGGCAGGGAGGAGGAGAGAGATGATCCAAACAAAGCCTGGCTCTTGACAATGAGCAGAACAAATACACGTGACAGGCAAGGGCAGAAGAGAGAGATCAAGATTAAGAAAAATCAGATAGCTGCAGAACTGAACAAAAGGAGTGTGTGTAATTAGGACCAAACCTTGAATTTATCAGGAAAGCTTGTAACGAATGATAGAAAACATGGATTCAAATAAATGCATATGTTCATGCACATTCAAATCTCCCAGTTCAGACTTGAATAAGGAACTGAGGGACTGATTTATTCTGTTTTTTCTAAATTACAACCTTCTCTTTTATCTAGTAGAAATAATAGGTATCTGTGAATAGGTATAAATGTGGAAATGTGTTTCACTTTTCAGTTATGTTAAATATCATAAAAAAATTCTCTAAGTATTTACTAATCTTGCCATTCCCATAACATATCTTTCTTCCATTGCTACATTTTACTGTGTTCACTTCCAATCTTTATTTCCTTCTAACACTTTGTGTAGAAATAAGTTGCTGATTAAGAAAAGAAATCCTACCCAAGAGGTGGCAATACATCTGTCATATTTCTCACGAATGTTTTTTAATAGTGTTTTGAACTGATGGCTACAGTTTAACAGCTAAAAATTGGAATAAAATAAAGTGAATAGGAATTCTGAACTCTTTTATTTATCTTAGGTTTGTAATATATGTATTTTAGCTATGGCAGAAGGAAATTCCAGAAGGATATTCTTTTCTAGAAATGCTAGAATACCAAAGATATTTCTCAGTAGCACATGCTTCAGCCTAGGCACCTGTTCAGCCTTGTTAAATTTGTTTACAGTAAAACTTTCTCAGCAAACAAAAACACCCAACTCAATTTCAGAATGAAAAAAAGAGGACTATCTTTGTTCATACAAGTATTTCCTTATGCAATTAAAAATAAGATATAAAAATTCACCATTATAGAGCAGTCACCCTTCCATCTATAATTGTGTCAGGTTTGTCTCAGGGATTCTAGTGAGATGTAATGAGTAACACAGCACATATTCAATTGATGCTGCAACTTTCTTTGAAGGTGTTCTGTATGTTCTAGGCTGACAAAAATTTGCACAAAGACCTGTACTCTGGAAGAAAATAATATTATGCAAGAAACCTGAAAACAATTCCTTTTAGAGAAAGAATGTATTTTAAAACTTGTGTAGCATACAATATCTCAGATTTGTAATCAGCTGCAAACTGGTAGAGAAAACATTTTTTAATTTCTGTATCTGATGCACAGAAAAATTATGCAGACGTTCCTCCAATCATGTACCTCTGGACTCTATTGTTTTCACTTTGTAAGCATCAGTTGAACCAGAAAACAGCTCAAACTCCAAATGCTACTTAGTTATAAAATCAGAGAATACCACAGAATGCTTCCTTTTTTTTTTAATATATGAAAAAAATGCCAGTACTTTCTCATTCTTCAAAGACGTAAGACTGTCTTTGGCTTAATCCTGAGCAACAAATTGTGCTTGAGCCAAGGAAACCTAAAATAAATTCAGATGTCAAGTAAGTAGTGACTTCATTCTGCTGTCTGTGTTCAAGACATTCAAGGGAAAACTACTGAAACTTTGTAATTGTTATTTATTGGAAAGTCACATAAAAGTGAAACACAAGTCCATTTTCATCTCTGTTGGTTTATCTTTTGAACTGCAACAGAATCATAGCCCTATATGCTCCATATATGAGCCCCATAGCTCAGACAAACCCTTCCCTCCATGTCTATAAAGAAAATATTTTTCCCAACTCACATAGCTGTAATTCAGAAGCAATTATTTTGAAGGAAAATGGAATTCCCAGTAGAATAAAATTAGCATGAGTAACTAGAAAATGGGACACTTGACTGAAAATTGTAAGAAGTCTTTAAGATCAAGAAATACTTTTTCCTAATTCACCAGTTCACCTACCAAATTAATCAACCCTCTTAGGCACATATGGAAAAAACCCTGTGTATTTTCATCTTGGAAATGCATATCTACATTACCTATTGGATGATTTCTTACTTCCAGAATTTCCCATAAAACTTTTTATCCCTGTTCAAAATTATATTGTCACTGAAATCCTGATTTTGAAAATGGCACATATATAAAAAAAGATGTAGGACTGGATGCCTGAGCTGTGATTTGACAAGAGCTGTCCACAAAAAAGGTACAAAAGCCCAGGCGTTCATTTCATAGAAAACTAGGGATGTAACAGAAATTGCTGAATTGAACTGGAAAGGATTGTCTTCAAATAATAGTAGCTCTGTGCTGCCCTTAAATACCAGTTAAATTCCATGGAAAATTTAATTCACTTATTATTAGTTTTACACTAATGTACTAAAAGTAGAACTTGGAGAACTGCTGTCAAATCATTCACAATACCATAAACTGTCATCGTTTGTCCTTTAAGCAATTTAGGAATCATATTAATTTCATTGCAAAAGTGTCTATGCTGAATACTAAACTACCCAAGCTCTTTAAATGTGCATACACAGTACAACTGTATTTATATATGAAGAGGTAGTAGACTAAGCAGAGGTCTCAACAGCAATATCCTGGGATAATAAAAGCAAACTTGAATTCTTTGTTATATAATAGGGAAAACGGTTTGTGTGGTGAACATGATTTCAGGAAGCATCTGAAATCCACACTTATCTCTTGAAGGTGAAATCACCTTGTTCTCCTAGGTTCATTTGAAAGCAGTGCAATTTGTTGTTGAACTACAAACAAAAATGAGTTTCTTTCTTTATCTTCACTTTTATTTTCTTTTTAGCAATATCAATTTCTTGAGCTGTTTCAGTCCTCTGGGCTTATAGGTTTTATCAGCATTTTGAATGAATAGTGAACAGAATAATACACCTCATTGGCATGGAATAATTTTTATTTTATATGGAGTGAGCATGATTCCTATTCATTTCTTAGCGTTAAAGCATCCCATGTAAAACAGTTGTAATCTTCAGATGCATGCACTATTCTTGCAAGGTATTCCATATACCCTAGAGACAATTGATTCTGTAAATCAACATTTCCTTTATCTCAAACATTCCCACTAAACCAATTTCAGATCCTGTTTTCAGTTTATCTTGCTATTTTGCTAGTTCTTCTTTGGCATAACCATTAAGTTAGAACAAGCATTGGTCTTGCACTGCACAAACAACTACCTGTAGTTTGACATAAGGAATATGCAAGAATCAATTACTATAATTTTTATTTACCCAAGGTCACAAAAGAGGCATTTTGTCCTCAGGGTTAGAATGAAAAGTCAGTACGAAATAAACTGGTATTTCTAAATTCATTGTCATTTAGATGGCATCTAACAGAAATTTATAGTAGCATGCATAATGGACTTGAGGGAGTCTCGTTTTAATACCTTAAGTAGCCTCTTGCAACATTCTAGACCAGTCCTCTGTTTTGATTCTCTTGTAACCTCATACAAGTCATTCCGTTTATGTTAGTCATTGAAAAGCAGCAAAATATTGTCTGTGTTGTCAACTACTACAAAAGTTTGCAACCATGTTAAATATTTTAGCCTGTATCACGAAAGCTATAAAAAAACTAATAGGAAAGCAGTAGTGTAAATACATCATGAAATTAACATACTGCTTATAAAATACAATTTACATTATAAAAAAGCATTGCAGGGAAGAGATAACACTGTGAAACTATTACTATAAGTAATTATAATAAGTAATTTCAAAATCTAAACCTATTGCTAATCAGGCCTGTAAATAGGATTTCATAGAATCATAGAATGGTTTGGGTTGGAAGGAACCTTAAAGATAGTCTAGTTCCAAGCCCCCTGCCATGGGCAGGGACACCTCCCACTAGATGAGGTTGCCCAAAGCCCCATCCAGCCTGGCCTTGAAACATATCCAGGGATGGGGCATCCACAACTTCTCTGGGCAACTTTTTCCAGTGTCTCATCACACATATGGTAAAGAATTTCTTCCTAATACGTAATTTAAATCTACCCTCTTTCAGTTTAAAACCATTAACCCTCATCCTACACCTACACTGCCTGACAAGGAGTACCTCCCCATCTTTTCTGTAGGACCCCTTTAGCTAGTGGAAGGCTGCTATAAGATCTCCCCAGAGCCTTCTCTTCTCCAGGCTGAACAGCCCCAGCTCTCTCAGTCTGTCTTCATAGCAGTGGTGTTCATCTGGTCATCTTCACGGCCCTCCTCTGGACCTGCTGCAACAGGTCCATATCCTTCTTATGTTGGTGTCTCCAAAGCCGAACACAATACTCCAGGCAGGGTCAGGGTCTCACCAGAGCAGAGTAGAGGGGTGGAATCACCTCCCTTGACCTGATGGCCATACTTCTTTTGTTGCAGCCCAGGATGCAGTTGGCTTTCTGGGCTGTGAGCGCACATTGCCAGCTCATGTTGAGCTTCTCATCCACCAACACCCCCAAGTCCTTCTCCTCAGGGTTGCTCTCAAACCTTTGACTGAAGGAATCCTGGATATTACAGTGTCTTTAGAAACAAGAAGATTTGATATTTCCCACTCATTACAACTCTTTAAAATGATGTCTGCAGATTTTTTTTAGGTTTTATTTCTTGAAGTACTATGTCTATAAGCTTATGTGATGAGGATATATGTGGTTAATGTTGCTGTGGTCTCAATATGGTTCAGTGTGATATTAGAGAGATGAGCAATAAAAACATTAGAACAATTAGGTGATTTTTGCTCACTTACACTTAAGAATGAAGACAGGGTTTTGGAATGGGAGAACTATGATCAGGACAAACATGGAATGTTTAAACACATGGAATGCTTTAAACACTGCCATTTTCAAAAATGTTATTAAGTCACACTACATACTACAGTACAAAATAAAATATTAGCATATATTAAAAAAATTATGAAGGAAACACTAACTCTGCTGAAGTCAGTGGCAGACAGCAGCAAAACCCTACCTAGACATTTCTGGAATACTGAAGTCTATGTGCACAAAGTCACTGAGATGTAGAGAATTATTTTGTATGCTGTGATATGCTGCTGAGGAAGATCAAATCTTGTCTAGCATTGAAAGCAATCAGATTAGTGAGATACAAACACAAAAAATAGAAGACATCAAAACAACTTCTGTACACTGAGTTTGATAGTATATAACTCCAGCTTCAGCAAACTAGTTTGAAGACAAGATGAAAAACTTTGGACTAAATACGTAATTAACTGAAAGCAGTAAAGAGATTTGAACAGGAGCTGAATTTTTTTGAAAGATAAAATTTTTTTCAGTTGTCCTAACTTGAATGACCTGGAAGCTACAATTATCAGGGAAATGGTAAGTCTGACACAGACAAAATTTTGGTAGAGGAAACAAAAAAAAAAAGCTAAAGAACTATTATATGAGGGTTGGAAAATACAAAAAAAAATTGAAGATTACTTGACTAAAGTAATTACCTGTCTAAAGATTTCAGTGACAAGGATCATGGTGAAGCTGACATATCTGAAGCTTGTAAAGATGCAATCACAATAGAGAAGCAGCTGTAAATAAGTCTATACAAATAAGTGGACCTGAGCAAAGCTTCTGACACTGTCCTGCACAACATCCTGGTCTCCAAGCTGGTAAAATATGGGTTTGATGGATGGACAATTCAGTGGATAAAGAACTGGCTTGATGGCCGCACCCAAAGAGTGGCTGTCAATAGGTCCATGTCCAAGTGGAGACCAGTGACAAGTGGAGTCCCTCAAGGATCAGTACTGGGACCAGTCTTGTTTAACATCTTTGTCAGACACATGGACAGCAGCATAGAGTGCACCCTCAGCAAGTTTGCTGATGACACCAAACTGTGTGGGGCAGCTGACACGCTGAAGGAAAGGGATGCCATCCAGAGGGACCTTGACGGGCTGGAGAGGTGGGCCCATGCCAATCTCATGAAGTTCAACAAGAACAAGTGCAAGGTCCTGCATCTGGGTTGGGGCAATCCCAAGCACAAATACAGGCTGGGTGGCTAATGNTCCCAAGCACAAATACAGGCTGGGTGGCGAATGGATTTAGAGCAGCCCAGAGGAGAAGGACTTGAGGGTATTGGTAGATAAGAAGCTCAATATGATCTGACAATGTGCACCCACAGCCCAGAAAGCCAACTGCATCCTGGGCTACCTTTAAAGAAGTGTGGCCAGCATGTCAAGGGAGGTGATTTTACCCCTCTACTCCACTCTGGTGAGACCCCACCTGGAGTACTGCATCCAGATCTGGGGCCCCCAACATAAGAAGGGCATTGACCTGTTGCAGCATGTCCAGAGGAGGGCCATTAATATTATTAGAAGGCTGGAGTACCTATCCTGTGAAGACAGGCTGAGAGAGTTCAGGAGTTCAGGTTGGAGAAGAGGAGGTTCTGGGGCAACTTTATAGCAGCCTTTTAGTACTTAAAGGGGGCCTACGGAAAAGATGGGGAGGTACTCTATCAGGGAGTGTAGCGATAGGATGACGTGTAACAGCTCTAAACTGGAAGAGGGGAGATTTAGATTAGATGTTAGGAAGAAATTCTTTACCATGAGTGTGGTGAAACTCTAGAACAAGTTGCCCAGAGAAGTTGTGGATGCCCCATCCCTGGATGTGTTTCAAGACTAGGCTGGATGTTGCTTTGAGCAACCTCGTCTGGTGGGAGGTGTCTCTGCCCATGGCAGGGGGCTTGTAACCAGGTGATCTTTAAGGTCGCTTCCAACCCAAACCATTCTATGATTCTATGATGATTATATAACAATCCATAACCTATATTATCCATACATATGTACATACACACATATATATAGAGATGTGTGTGTGTGCATGTATGTGTGTAGTCAACACATTGTTAAATGGGAATCAGTTAAAATAAGTCCAAGAAACATCAACTCAGTATTTGGGGGTTCCTTTTATTATAGTAAGTGTAGTAGTATCATATAAATAACACCCAAATATATGTCACTTACAAATTTAACCCTCATGTGCTATTAAAAGGTAGTCATAATATTTAATAGGACTAAATTTTAAAACAGTCATTACATTATATGTATTTACTTTATTTTCTTCTATTCTTCTGAAAGAATCCTTCAAATTAATTTAATTTATCTCTCCTCAGGCCCAAAGTTCACTGAGCAGACCTCTCTAGACAGATGTGGTTTTGTCTGTACTTCCACACTAAACTAATATATCTTTCCTACGATTTTCGTAGGTGTATTTAAATGGGAAATGCTTCCACCCACAAGCCTTTCGTTAGTCTTTTTTTTGAGTCTTTCATTTTGAAGTATTTGTCTGACAATGTTTAGTGCACATGATAACATTGTATGGCTAAATTATCCAATCACTAAATCCTGGGGACTCATAGAAATGTTTTCAACCATTCCAGCCAAAGTTTAGACATAATACAAAACAACCTTTTTTTAAGGTTAAAAAACCAAAATATCTTTTAAAAAAAAATTGCTATGGAAATAACTCTTCTATATTTCTCATACAGATCCTGGGCAGTCCACCTGGATCATTCTGAAAGTCCCCTTAGACACTAATGCAGAAACAGTACTCTTCTATCCACTTTTTCTCTTACCATTATAAATTTTCTGCTGGCATTTCTTGTGTGTCACATTCTGTCCTTGCATGATAGAAACATGCTATGGACCCTGTCTGTACAACAGCAAGGGAATTTCCTGCAGTCAGACTTTCTAGTCATTTAATTTGTCAAGTTAGTGAAAAACTGTGTGCTCAGCTATATGACATCAAGGGAAAAATTAACTTTTGTATGTATCTCAGGAAATTATGAGATAACACTTGCTTCTCACATAAAACTTATTCAATGGTGTCAAGGCTCTAAATTTTAACAAGGAATACAGAATCCCTATGGAAAACATTATTAATTTTAGTAATCTTACATATTTCCATAAGACTGTAAGAGAGTATAAGATCCTCAAATGAAAAAGATTTGGTGGAATTGGAAGATCGATGAAACTGAGTTAGGTAGTTTTTTTTCTTTTAATCCAATCATTAGGCAGTATCAGTGTTTCTGAAAGCCCAGAAGAGCAGAAAAATAAATTGAAAGGAAAACATACCGAAAGGAAACAAACTCATTATTTAGATACCTGATTTTCCGAAGCAGTTCTTCTATCTTGAGGAAAGCAGTGTAATGACATAAAATTGGGGCAAAAATAAGGAAAGCATGGCATTTTTATTTTTTTTCTTTTTTGCTGTGTGCTCTGCGTCATTAAACACAACATGCTTCTGATTGTTAGCTCTGATCTGATTCCTATGAGTCTGACAATAATATCAGGAGATAGAATGGACAACCTTGGAAAACATTTTTAAGCTGTATTTTATAAGAAATCTCTTATTTCAGTGTTTCAACATGGATCCCAAGATGTCTCTGTAAGAAAATCTTTGCACAGCTGCTTTGTAGCACCTAGGCTCTGCATCAGCCACGAGTCTTATTAATCAATGAGGGAAGAATGACTGAAATACTTTTTTTATCATTTTATGGGTTTGTTTCTAATTTTTATCCTCATCTTTTCCCTATTATATGGAGAATAATATTTCTTTCCTTTCATTGAACAAACCCAAAATATTAAGGTTTGGTTTCTTAGAAGTTGTGGGTTTTAGATTTTTTTTTGTTTTCTCTAGGGGCACATAGTGTACCCAACACCCTGATATTATGCATGGTGAGTGTTTTTACTACATTAAGGATGTTTTATATTGTAGCTATAGCTGCTAGTACTGAAATACTTAAGGCTATGTTACTAATTCCATTATAAACCCCCTGTTTTCACGGTCTTGTGGTTCAGCTTTAAGTTTTTTCTCTGTGTTTAAACTGGAAGGCACTATTTCACCCATGAAGGTTGCTTTTTGGTTTTGTTTGTTTATTTTTTTTTGTTTGGTTTTATTTTTTTTCGTTTTGTTTTTAACCAAGTTTAAAACCAGACCATTTGATAGTTTTTTAAATGGATTAATCTGCCAAAATAAAAAAGAAGCAATTAATTGTCTATCAGTACATTGTGTTCTTATAATTGACCTCCCCAAACCTGATATATAAACAGATTAATAAAGTTCTGACTTTTGTTTGTGGTTATACCATGATGTAACCTAGCTCTGAAAAAAGAGAAAGTGTTACATAAAACATTCATTTGTTAAATGCACTACACAATCCATTTATCAACCTTGTGAAGTACATGGCTTATTCATCTACTACATGGCAAACGCCACATGCTGGTATATCTACTAAGTACAGATATATGCTGAGACACTATATTCCATCTGAAACGCTCCTACGTCTTAACATTACTTTTGATACTTAATTATTGTGGTACATAAATGCTACAAATTGCATTTTTTATTCACTTTAGACCATTTTAAATGTTGTTCTCTTATGACTTTAAACATTCTAAAAATCTGAATAGCTCAAATCACTGCTTTGGGCTCTTGGTCACTTTTTAAGCCTCCAGAAATTGAAACCTTTTCAATCAACCATTCTGGAAGTATAGGTTACATGCATATTAATTCCTGAATCCTATAATAGATAGTTTTTACTCTGACCTCACTAAGAGATTGTAAAGTTTCAGAACTCCATTTTTACAGAGGCATAGGCTACCAAAAAAAAAAAAAAAAAGTGTAAAGGGACATCTCAGTTTGTCAACAAAGTATACAACAGTGGTTTTAATCTTAATTCTGAGAACTCCTTCAATAGCAAATATGAATTTAAAATTATTAATAATAGTAAATATGTTTCAGGCCACCATTCAAAGTTTGTAACAATGTGTCAATCAAAGCATTCTTCTTCTGAACTCTACTGTTGCTGGATATTGTTGCTGGACTTATATTAGTGAAGTTTAGTAGTGGAGACTACTTCTATTATAAGTACAAAGAAAGTTTCACAAACAGAGTAAATGTCATTTACAGTAATATAGACCCAAACATATTGCACTTCTTTGCTGAAGTAAATGATATCTTCTTAGGAAAAAAACCTAAAAATCATTAGTAGACTGATGTAAGATCTTTACTTTGATTTTTGACTACTGTTCGTTTTCAGGGCTCAGAAACCCCTCTAAACAAAACAATTCACACTGGATATAAAATTTCAATGTTAACTACTTCTCTTAGTACAGACTTAACTCAATCTGATTCTTTTATTCTAGTTAAATTATTATGCATGTATGCATGTCTATACATGTGTAAAAATTCTCTGCCCCTACATTTCTAAATGGCTTTAGAAAGCTCTTCACTTCCCAGTGAAAGAAAGGGAAATAATATCATTAACCTGTATAAGATCTTTACATTCACAAAATCTTCTACAGGAGATGTGCTGTGTTACCACAGATACACATGTTATCATATTGTTAACTAATACAGAAGGCAAAACTTTCCTGTTGTGGCTGACAGGCTGTTTTCAAAACAAGGCTGATGCAAGCAATTCATAATCACCACACATGTAAAACAAACTGCCCAGACTTTGCTTTTACTTAACCACATGCAGCCTGTGCTGAGGGTCCAGCTCATTGAGTTATTCTTAAATTCAAAAAATTACATTCTGTGAATGCACATCACAGCACAAGTGCATGGAAGAAAGTTACTCTGTTCTGTGTAAGTTTGATCATGGTCGTTGCCTCCTCAGGTAAAATGGGAGTAGAGACATTCCATGCTTTACCACCTCCCAGGGGAGGCAGGAGTTCCAAGTGTAGGAACTGACAGATACCTCCCTTTCAACAGCCCTGTCTTCATTGCATTATTTCATGCTACAGATAAAACCTAGGGTCCTATCGCAGGGTGGTTAATTTAAGTAGATGTCTACAATCTTCACATTAAACCTCTCAGAAATGGTAAACCCTTTGTGGAATTAGATCTGTAGGCCGAAGACCAGCATGAAGTTGCAGTGAAAGAATCCAAATTTCTCTTAAAACATACAAGGTTTTGCTGCATTCATAATTTAATTTGCAGATCTTCAGCTTTCAGTAGTACTGAAATAATAATAAGTGGTTTGAGGAAGAAAGGTGTGTGCTTGCCTTCAAAATCATTGATATACCATATTCTGCCATAATGACTTGTGGGTGTCAGGTAAGCTAGTATTAAAGGAAAACAAAACAAAAAAAAAAAGGAAAAAAGGTTTGTCTTTCAGAACTTTATTTTAGGAGGTTTGACAATAATTTTTCATTGGAAAGACACATTTTTCTGTGTGTTGACTTCATCATCCGTATTACACCTTGCACTGAGATTTATAAACACATAAATAATTCATTGTGTTCATGAAACTAGTTGTAATGCATCACTTTGATGAAGACAATATTTAATTCCTGAAACTGGTTTCATCACTCGTTTCCAAAACGTTAAATAGTTCTTTTGTTTCATGGAAACGTGATATAATTGCTACATTTGCTACAATCTGGACTCTCCTCTTAATTATTCAGTAATTGATTCTCAGACTAAGAAGTATACAAAATTTACAATAATATTTCAAATTGTATGAACTGTTTAAGGCTGAATCCTGATAGCCTCAGCGGTTATTAAATTGTTCCCTACTATGTAAATAGTGCTTTGTGAAAAGTGAAAGAGCTACTGATTGAACACAGCACTACTTTTCAACACTATTAAAGGTATATTCTGTCTTTTGTAGCTTTTACTTCTGATGAACAAGCATATTCTTGATGGGTTGTAGAGATTAAAAAAAGAAAACGCTTTAAAGAGCAGTGGCATATTGGAAGACCTTTCTCAAAATCCTAACAACTAATCTTGGCTAGCTCCATAAACAGACACCCTGCGATCCTTTACAGTTATTACAAATACTTTATTCTACTGTCTCGTAGTTGCCTATTTAGATATTACCCTTGCTTCTGAAAACATACTTTATAGCTTCTTTATAGAATGAATCACAATGTTTCTCATCTGTATTTTGATCTGCACCAAATGCTGTACCTTCCCTTAAAATTTATACCTATTTTCTCTCAAGAAAAAAAAAAAAAAAAAAAAAAAAAAAAAAAACAAAAACAGAGGATGGTTTCTCTGACGTCCACTCACCAGAAGCAGTGTCACTGGGATACACAAAATAAAGTGCCCTGGTGGCTATTATTTCTCTTCCAAGAAACTGATAAGACCAGCCACATGATACTATTGTACTTTCAATTCTTTGCCATGGCAGCAAAGTCCCTAGTGACTGATGTTCACTCCAATGATAGTTGGACTAATGCCTCAAATGTTCTTCTTCATGTGTTGCTCCCTTTTTGTTCCATTTAGTATGGGGAAATTTGTATTGAAAAAAGCTCTTCCCTTTGTTGTCTACCATTTGCACAATTGTTTGCTGTCATATATGTTTTTCACTGATCTTAATGACTGGGCAAAGGGAAAAATAACTAATTCCTGCAGTGTCTGACTGTATGCTTAAAGTTTGGCCTTTGCATTCATCTGTCATTAGTACAGGCCACAGGAATAATGCCCATTAATTGTATTGAGAAGTGGCATTAATTCATGATTATAGGGACTAAATACACATAGGTGTTCATAAAGTCCCTACCAAGGGGTGAGATGGAGAAGAAATGGAGAGACAATAGGAATTTCTTGAAGCTTCAAGTGGGTTTCAGAAAAATACAAGCTGATATCAGGGTTGCATCTTTCTAGTTCTGTGAACTGATGTGTACAAAACGCACATCATAATTCTGCCAACATTTTTACTAGCCCCTGTGGGAGACACCACCTTCGGCTCTGCATGGAAGGAGAATGAGTGTTCTCAGCAGAGGAGATTGTGACTCATTAGGCCGTACTGCTAACACAGAGCAAACCCTGTCTGAAGTGTTCTGTACATGAGTGAAGCTTGAGAAAAAAGAAGAAAATTGTCCGTTATGTGTTTGGAATGGATTAGACATTGTTTGTTCTGGGATATTAATTTTTTTGTATTTCCTCTTGCTGTAATCCAGTAAATATTTAGCTGTCCTAATTAGCAGGGAGCTAAAATATCACTATTAGATACCAGTGTAATACGGTATCATTGACTAAGAATTTAAATGGCTACCTCAAGGGGCCATTGTTTCATTGGGAAGAGGCTGGGAGAGGTTTAGAAGGCTGTAAGAATACATGTATTCCATTAATTCCATCCAGAAATAAAAAATCATGTCCAACTACACACACTTTATTGAGGTTTTAGTGTTGTTTTTAAACTGGATGCTAAGTGAAAAAAAACAGGGTTTTGTGCCCTGGACTCATTCAGTTTTCTTGATTTTAAAGCTTGTATGCTTTTTGTTTGTAAGTTTGATATGCATTCCTAAGAAATGTTCCAGCTTTCAGTATACTTATTGCTGTTCACTTACCTTAATCACTTGAATGGCTGTCTAGAATATGTTCAGAGACACTTCTTATTCTGAAATAATAAACAAAAACCATGCTACCTGGTAGGATATTGTATTTCCTTTTAAAAAGCAGGCCAAACTCTACTTAAAGAATTTGTAAAATGTCAAATATTTCAGATTTGGCTATACTTATATCAAAGTTGTAGTCAAGAAAAATTATTTATGGATTTGTATTTGAACTTGATAATACATGGTAATCCTCTGAATCTTAAGTGGGTAGAATCAGAAGGAGTTTGGGCAATCTCCATTTCCCCAGTGAAGTGATTGCCTGGAGGTAATCTAAATGCTATTCTCCAAACACTACTGGAAGCTAATATCATTTCATTTCTTTTTATTTTTTTCTTTTTATACTGGAAATTGTAAGAAATAATTTCATTCATTCACAATACATCCATAGTGATTGCTGGGTGATTCTATATATTCCTTCAACAAATATTTAGCTTCCTTCTTTCCAAGCCTTCCTTGGTATAATAAATAAGAGACAATCAGAAAATAGAAAGAAATTACGGTATTTTTTTTCCCCTAACTATTTTTATTTTTATGTTTGTCTGTGTGCTTCACTGTGAGCTAGCAACTCTTACGTTCATTAGACATTGTTGCACAGACACTCAGACAGACTGTCAAAAAAAAAAAAAAAGAAGAAAAAAAAGCACCTAATTTATTTGGGTCTTTGCATAGATTTGATTGCCTTAAGTTATGTACAAGATATTTCCTAAGTACCAGGAATGTGTACCAAAGGCTGTCTATGCAAACACTCCCACATCACAGGAGCCTCTTTTGCTGATTATTCACAAGGACTCATCTGGATGTGTCATGGTTTAACCCCAG
>VYZM01014640.1:75664-86336 GCA_013398915.1 Dromas ardeola | reverse complement strand
CTCTTGAACTTCCCCCACCCCAAGCACACTAGGGCTTGTCCAGCAGCCTTGTAAAGTGCGGGGCTCCAAAGCTGCCTTTTACTTCTGCTTCGTTATTTTCTATTAAAATTTAAAATTTAGTTATTCATTATTATTAAAGAAATGTTGTATACACCGTATTCTTACACTTTTCTGGGTGTATATATTTAATTTATATCTCTTTATATATGTATTTCTATGACATAACATATACAAATATATATGATGTCTGTCTTTGTATCAATAAATAATACACACACGCACACATATATATAGTGTATATGTTTTTATATATAAGCACTTTGTGACCAAAAGGAAATGAGCAGCTAATCAGAGGCTGTTTCTGAGATCACGTGGGTATGACAGTTTCAAAAAATGGCAGGCGGCCAATCACAGAGCAATATGGAAACATGTGGAGTATGACGTCAAAAACAGTGGCCTCCATGTCCACGGTGGGCAGGGCTTCCAGTGCTGATGCACTTCTGGGGCAGCTGGAAGGCGTGGCTGGTCCTGGCAGCCAATCACAAGTCTGCTTTTGAACACATGGGGTAAAATGGCATTGGGAAACAGCCTTCAGCCAATCACAGAAGAGTATGAAGACACGTTGGTTACGACGAATTACAAAATGGCAGCTCCCTGCCATGAAAGGGTGCACAACCCAAAATGGCGGCCTCCATGCGTGTAGTGGGGCGGGACTTCCTCTTGTGGAGTGCACCTGGCTGAATTGGCAGGGGCGCATGGCAATGCCAGCCAATCACAGGACAGCCTGTGCGCATGTAGGGGGAGGGCACTTTAGAGAATGAAGCCCCCCCACCACCAAGGACAGAAAGGGGAGGTGGAAAACAGCCACGTGACCAGAAGAGAGGCGGGACTTCCAGGAGCAGCGGGATAAGTGATGCCACCAGGGGGCGGAGCTTCACCAGAGGCAGGGCAGGGAAGGGGGGACACCTCTGCTGGTCAGGGTTCAGCCTTGTCTTGGTGCTCCTGGGAGGTGCTGTGTGAAAATCTTTCACCTTGTGAGATAAGAACACAACTGCTTTGTGGTGTTAGAAGTGATGGTCTGATACTCTTACACGTGGTCTAATGAAAGCCTTTTCCTCAGCTGTACAGCATGGGTTTTTTTGGCCTCAGAGAAGGCCTCACTCTGCTCAATGATGTTCCTGGCTAGAAGGATGTGTCTGAAGAAGAAAGAAAAATCATCATCTGTTGTCTGTGTCAAACCTGTACTTGCTACAGAACGGGTTTGGTGGTCTGAGTACTACTGAGGAGGGGCAGTTTTGTGAGGGCTGCCAGCTGGGTGAGGGGTGCCGTTCTGGCCACCTTTGGTTCAGAAAGTGGGTTTACATGTACATAAAAAAATTATACTTGGAACTTTATAACCTGCCCATAGGCCGATGCCAATTGCTGCTTTATCTACCTGTGGGAGCTGGACTTGCAACAAACCAGACTTGTCCTACTGAAAACCAGAAAAGAGAAGAGTAAAAGAAAAACAAACAATATAGTATATACATCATATACAGATACATTGCTTCAACTTTTATCTATTAAATTATTCCTTTTATTATTTAGCATGCCTTACCCATTCTGTGAACTTAAAGATTTCGTTTCTGTCTGTGAAAATTTACAAAAAATAGAGATGGGAGAAGTATCCTGGCCATTGTCTGTCTAATCCTTAATTTAGCAAACCTGCTGTGCCACTCTGGGTAAATGAGACATAGAAGTACAAAGAAACAATATATAAGCAATATGCCCTTCAAGCCGAGAAAGTATTAGTATAAAAAGGGCAAATTATAGAAGCAGCTAATGACTGTAATAGTTCCCAAGCTTAAAAACAGATGCACGCTCAATGCTTTACAATTCTCATATAAAAGCATTTACAGTCTTGCAGAGACATAATTGAAAGGCAAAACAAAGAAACCTTTAATCATAGCTGGAACATATTTTTAAAATCGCAGAAAGGTACGGGCTGGCTGGTTGGAATATGAATGGTATAAAAAGATGGGTCCTAGTCAACCCTTATTTTTCCTAGTGTAACTCACTTGAAAAGAATACTTGCTACTGAGTTGCATTGAAGCCAAATGAGAAATAATTTCCTTTCTCTAAAAGTAACATCAACAGCACAGAACAGCTGGCACCCGTAGGTAATCCCTCGCATGAAATCTGCAGTGATGTGGGGTCCAGAGTTCAGCCTCTGTCCTCAATGTCAATGGATTTGTCAATGTCAAAGTCGGGCCAGTAGAGAAAGTTGTCACCATCTGAGGAGTGCCCTGGGCAAAGGAGCTGCGGGGGTCTGGTCTTCATGTGAACACTAACACCCAGATATCGGGATGTAACTAGGTATGTATAAATGACATGGGGTAAATTTATTAGCTGGCTGATCAGATGGGATATCTTCAGCACATAAAGTCTGAGCCTGTTTTGCCTGCGAGACGTGGGTCATGGCATTAAATGACTCTCATGAGTGCAGCCATGGTGAGAGGTTCATCTTTATAAGGCGGCCAAAGTCTTATTTTTATGGACAGCCCTCAACACCAAGTGCAGCAGTTGCTTTGGTTACACCCTAAGTGGCCTTTGAAAATATGTTCCTGACTCAAGGACCCAAGCAACTGCATTCCTGGAAAGTGTTAGATTACTGTGTAACATATCAGAATGACTTTTTATTTCTACTTTCACCATGCGGCCAAAGCAACAGGTGAATTTTAGGTAAAGGTTTGTGTATATAAGAGAACCACAGAACACTGTCCTCTCAGGGTTTTCATGCAACCCTTTTTTTTTCTTTTCCCCAAACTTAACGATATTATGAAGTGTTATGACTTTTACATGAATTAGTCTTTAAGCCCCCTCTAGCCCTAGCACATACTTCTTAGGAGTTAGTACAAAGGAAATTAACTGTTAGACACAGTTCTGCAACTCAGCTGAAAAACATGCAGAAACTCTGGTGTGTTTTGTCTCTTTTTAATGGTTTCCTAGATCTGTGCTTTTTTGTTCCTTGTTATTGAGGCAAATCACATCATTGCAAGGAGTATCCAGATTGCTTTGTTTATTAGTGTAAGAGGTTAAAAATAATTATGCTTTAAGCATTAAAAATGACAGAAAGACCAATTTCAGTCAGTAGTTAGCAAGCTAATTTTTCCCAGAGACAATATAATCACCATAAATTATTAATTTTGTATCAGTTGTTATTTCTCATAAATTGTATTCAATAAAGGTAATCAAGAATTCTGCCGAGGTATTGCTGTTATAGGTTCTGTCTTTATAAACCATTGCTAGACAACTGAAGAGATGGCCTGTAAATTCCCTGATGAGGGGCAGAAGGCCCTCCAAGCCTTCAATGGAACGCCTCAAACACTAGCAAAGAAATAAATAATGCAGGCCTGATATTCAAAGAACTGATAAGGCTCACAGGCCTGGAAAAGCAGTGGGAGGACTGTCTTGTGAAGGCAAGATAGTTTTGCCACTTGTGTGGTGAGCTTGCTAGTTCTCTGTTCTTGAGGCCATTGTGTCCGATAAGTGACCTTTGCTTCATTATCCTCGAAATGCATATGAAAACACACAACCCTGCATATGCTAATGAAGATTATAGAGATCATGCTAAACATGTATGACTGTGGCACTCGTCTCTCCACCCAAATCATGCTATACGTCACCTGGGAGAAGGGAGAAACCTGAGATGAGGCTGTCCTCGGCCAGGGGGGTGGACAGTGCTAATTGAGCAACCATAAAAGAGGAAAATAAGTGCCCCTAGGGAGGGAACAAAGAAGAAACAAAAGAAGAAGATCGTGTCTGGGAAGATTTTTCCAAGAAAGAAGAAGATTATGCCTGGGAAGATTCCCTGAAAAAGATGCTGGAACCAGGACCGGTGATCTCTTTCTCTCTTTTTCTGTCTTTTCCTTTCTCTATCCCTCAGTTTCTCTTTTCTCTTAGAGTTGTTGAGTAACGACCTTAAGTACCACTTGCCATAAATTGTTGTATACCTGTTAAGTAACACAATGCATACCTCACCATTTGCTATAATTTGTTGTATACCTAACCAATTATCATGTACTTGTTAAGACCTATACCAGTCATTTTGGGAAGCTAATAAATGTTTGTATATGGACCTTGATATTTATCTCACCTTAGTCCGCGCCGTTGGGGATTTATGAATCTGAGTCACTTACCCCCCCTCTTTCCTGAGAGTGGGATGTGACAACAACTATATAGCAAAAAATCATAAAACACAGATGTATTTTATTTGCATATATTTTAAAAGAAATATGCATCAAAATGCCATTCTGACACTGTAGTCTGAATAAAAAAATAAATACAATTAGCATGTGCAAAATTAACAGTAGCTACATGTGCTTATATTGAGATTTCTAGAGCTCTAGCAATACTATCAATTTATTTCAGAAGTACAGAGTTTTGTCAGTTCATCAGTAGCTTCTGGCAGCCATGTTCTTGATTCCCAGTTCATTTCACAGCATAGTTTTGGACACTTCTTCTGAATCTAAAAGTTCTGTTTTATACTGTTCGTACAGTATTATACTGTGGTATACCATTTAAGTTGGAAAAGAAGGAGATCAGGTTAGTCAAGCAGGACCTGCCTTTCATAAACCCATGCTGACTGGGCATGATCACCTGGTTGTCCTGCACATGCTGTGTGATGGCACTCAGGATGATCTCCTCCATAACCTTCCCCAGCACTGAGGTCAGACTGACAGGGCTGTAGTTTCCTGGATCCTCCTTCTGCCTCCTGTTAAAACACTCCAGGTGGGATTCAACTCACACATTAAAATACATAAATTAAAATGTTAACATTTGGGCATACACTGGAGCTCAGTATCTGAGCTCCCATTATAATCAATGGAGAGCGAGCTGGTACATGTGGAGCGTGGAGAGTTTATTCTCAAGTGGACATATACATCTGATTGGCCTAATTTTCACGCCGAATCTTGTTTTGATTCTCTGTCCTATTTTCTTTCCCGTAAAGGAGGAAGAACTGCCACAGAGGGAAAAAAAAATGTGGAGCCAGAAAACAATCCCACAAACGCATGAGACATGATTACTTGAGGCTTTGTTTTAGTTACCAGTGCTGGAGGTCTAGTACATTCCTTAATTTCCTCCTGAATGATCAATGCTTCTAGAGTGCTTCTGGAGGTCTTGTGTTCCACCAAGACTCAGTAAGAAGGTTGTCTCTTCCTCTCAAATGGAGATGATATGTTTCTCACTACAATGTCTCTTCCAAATGTGCAAGGGATGATACTCAGTATTTGTCTTGAATTTGAAGCTGAGACATTTCTTGAGAGAAGTATTCTGCTGTAAGCATATCTTATGGGGTCTTCAAGATCTGCCCTGCCTATACATGGCTTCGAAAGGTCCTAGAAGCACTGAGATGAGCCCACCTCACAAGCTGTAGATGTGTCTTGATGTACAGCCTTGTACAGAAAACCTGCGGAAACTCCTTCATATAGAGGACTTGGAGGCTCTGCATGCAGAGTTCATTGCCACCTACGTACTTGAGAGGAAAATGTGGTATGCATCTTTGTAAAGGAAGAAAGGAAGGACAGGCATGCCTTCAGAAATCTCACAGAGAAGGATTTTTATTTGCTGGGCACTATGAATTAACTGCTTCAGCACTGGAGTGGAAAACGTTGATCTTTTATAATGGTTGTGCAATCTATTTTAAATGTAATGCTTGTGACCTGTCTGAATACAGAGAGCATCAGCAAAGATTAGAAGCTTACGGCCTCTCACTCAAGATACCACCCAAGACCAGAACAGCACCTGGATTAAATCATTTAAAGCTTTTGGCATGATATCAATTTATAAAATCCCATGTTATCATTATTCTATCAATTATGTATGTATTACATTAATATATGTTCTTTTATTTGCCAATTTTATTAAAAATAACTCTGGAAATGAATAGCTACTTATTATAGAGTTTACATATGTGTGAGAATTTTCACTGCTTTCTAATTAGAGAAGAGCTCACCTACGCCCTCCTGGCACCCGAGCAAGTTAAGTCCTTTCTCCAAAATTCTGAGCTGATGTCTACCAATATCATGCTGATTACAGTTAATTCGATTTAGTATAGAAGATATCTGAATAACTTCCTGTCATTTCTTCTGCCCTAGCTTGCAATGATTTTATTTTTAAAAGGAAACCACTACCAACAAAAAGGGAGATGAAGAGTATCCTTTTGTAGTGTGAAGCACAAGAAGCTTTGAAGATATCCAGGTGAAATGTATTCATGGCTTTATCTTTGAACAACTTCAGTTAGAGGAGTACTTTAAGTATGTGTCAGGTACAATTAGTTTTTAATGAATCCATAATGAGCCTAATTACATTCTGCAATTCAAAATGATGTCTAATTTTCTTCCCAAAGTTGCCTGTTTGCTTTTCTTGTAGTCAATGTAGTCAGGATAGTATTTACCTTCCTTATTCCCTGAATCACGAGTCTCTCTAGTTTGAATGAAGTAGCGTCAGTGATTTCCAGCTTGAAAAGCAGCAGGGTACAGATGTACGAACTCTTGAACAAATGGATTAGCTAGCACATTACCTTTTCGAACTGATAATCAGCCTCTTTTATGTCTTTTAATAACGGTGAAAAACACCTGAATACACAAATATATGTTGTCTTATTTGATTATATTAGCTCTTTTCTCTTTTTGGCTGGAACTGCCCTTTTGTAGTGTAGCAGCATAAACACATTTTCAAGCGATAGTGAAAAGTAGCAGACAAACCAAATTGAAAGTCCTCATAATAGTAACTTCTCTGTGTGAAACTTAAGGGTCTTCTGAACATGCTGTGAAGTAGCCCTTTGCAGCCTCCACAACAAATAGAACAGACATATTCTCAGCAGGTTTAGGGGAGGAAGCAGGGGATAATCTCAAACCTAGCTGAAACATGGTTACAAATAAGTTATTTCTTGTATTCAACTGAGGATGAGTGCACAGTTTCAAGCTTGCAGAAGGGTTAAGAAAAATAAAACCAATGTAGTATACAAATGAAGAACTAGAGCATAATAAAGTTTATGCAAAAAAAAATTTATAATCTAGAAGAGAAAATGTACATTAAATAGAGAAAAAGATAACACAGCAAAGAAAAAAGATGGAGAAGCATTCATTTCACTGTAAAGAGGATACAAGTCTTCTGATATAAGCGAAAGCAGATTTTTATCTGTACAAATTTTGGCATGTATCAGTAGAGCTAACACTGCTGTTATTCTCATGGAAATTATGATGGAGGTTAGGCCCTTAAATCCTGACTCAATGTATATTGAAGTTATTCAGAAACTTTACAGGGAATTTAAGACAGATCTGAATTAAAGCTAAATTTTTGAAAGAAAAGGTAACAACATACAACATATTCTCTTTTGGAAAGTATCTCAATACTTATACGGCATACATGAAAAAGTCAAATAATATGATTTGCCTAAGAAGCTGGAGAATCTCTCTGGGCTAAAAAGAGGCAAAGAAATAAAAAGAAAATTATGTAATTTGTCTTTGCCAGGAGAGAAACAAGTGAAATGACACCAATTTATCTTGAGAGAAGAAAAATGGAAGTAGGAGAAGGCATGAAAAGGCAAGAACAAGAGTTCTGAGAAAAATTTTTTCTGTTTTCCCCTAGGCTAAAAATAAATAGCTAAATAAACACATTAAAACATTCACGGCTTTTTTCAAAAGCAGAAAATAATCCTCATTTCACAGATAAGTGAACTGGGGGGATGCAAGCTCAAGCAAGGGAGGTAGTCATGCTTTAGGATGTCTACCGTCAAAATTAGATTCTTCAAATCCTGTTTATCTGCTTCCTCACCCTAGAGTATCAAAGCTGCTGATGCTGAAGTTCTGCTTGCAGCCTGACCAGAAGCATCCCAGGGCTGAACACAACTAAGCCTTGCTGGTATTAAAGGAGAGGGGCGCTCTCATCCGCTTGGTGTGAGGGTTGCCTCATCCCAAGGGCTTCATCCTTTAGAGATTGTTCAGATTATGTTAGAAAGCCACACTCTGCCCAAGACACCAGAGGATCGTATGCTGTTGGCTCCTCAGTTTTTTTCCCAGTAGTTCAGAGACTAGCGGGCTGTGGGAAAAAATAGGTCTAATTCTCACCTGAATCTCCACCTGTCTCAGTTCGGTAATGACCAAGCTATGCGGTGTCCTGAGAAAGGGCCTTTTTATTTCTCCACATCAAAACGGTTCTCCTTTGCTTGAAATTATTAAATATTCACTGGACCAAAGAGGGGGAAGGGGGAGTGCATTGATCTCATCTTTCTCTGGCCCAATAGTTAAGGCTCTGAACTCTGATAAGGGAAATTTGGATTCCTGTTTCTGCTGCAAACAACTATTTCAGTAGGTTATGTTAAATATCCTGGAATACAGGTCACTTCCTCCATAGCAATGAGAAAAAAATTTTGTTCTTATTTATGTCAGTAGGAGTTTTACCATCTACCTCAACGGATTCAATATATCATCTTCTAAAAAAAGTCACTTAATGTTTCCATATTTTCTTTTCGCTTCCTAGAAGTCATATTTTCTCCTAGATTTCCCTGTCATTCTCAACTGCTGAATATTCGCCCCAGGAACTAATGGGAAAAAATTTCCGTCATGAGTTCTGTCCTCATGCATCTGATCTAAACCCACTGAAATCAGACTTGATGTGTCTATCTGCTTGTTAAATAAGTTTATCCAGCTGCAGTCTATGATGATGCAGTCAACCAGCGGAAGCCAGTATATCTGAGTTAAGTTAGTGTGCTTAACATATTTTTCCTGACTGCTGGCTTGCTGCCTATCAGTCAGGAAAAAGCATTCTGAAGAGTCTGAATACACTGTTTCTTTTATTTTTATCTATGTGAGTTCATACTACAGTAAGAACTGAACATAATATGTAAAGTACTGATGTGGATCTAGATCTATTCTTGATTTGGTTGCTTGCCTACATTATTTACTTTTGTTTCAGTTCCCTACTTGTAAACTCCAGAAGATGAGAAAAATCTTCTTTACAAAGTAGTCTAAGATTAAGCTTATTATTAAAAAAACAAACCAAACAAAAAAGACAACAGAAAGCAAAATTATCGATTAACTCAGAAATTATTGTCAAAGCTTTCTTTCACAGAGTTAGGCTGTCATGCCTGCGAAGTATGGCTGTGGTATTCTCAGTGCACAGATCATACCCATCTAAAAAGCTACCTAGCCGCCTATAGAGACAAATCTCAATAGCTGCTTTGTCTGATTTGGTAGGGAGCAACCTCAATGTGAGAAGAAATCAGGTCTTACAGTTGTTGTAAGAACAACTTTCAAAGGAAGATGAGTAAAGTTAATAATGGGTCTGAGGAAAAGTGTATTCAAGATAGCTCACCAGATGATTCGAGTTTAGAAAAAGTGACTCCAGCAGATTAGTCTTCTGTAAAAGCTTTAATTTTAATATATATTTAGAAAGCCACAGTGCCATTGTTATTGATAGGAGAACCTTACTCATTGAGAGGTACTACCTCATGCTTTCTTAGTGGCAATTACAAAATGTTTGTTTTGCACATTCTGGTCTAGTATGAAGGATGTGACAGAAAGTGTAGGCAGTGATATTTTAAAGAAAGCAAGCTGTCTCCCGCAGAGCTCTTTTTTCACAATCCTTATGCTTCAAACAGTATCAGAGAACTGCTTGTTGGAATCAGGTCTATAACAGTTTTGTTCATTCTGTTGAAGCCCTACATACAAGAAATTTGCTGATTAGTATTCAACAAGCTTGAAATATAGATGTAGAGAGTCATAAATACATGGCTGGAAGGAGCCTGCTAAAGATGTCTAATCCAATTGCATGCCCCAAGGCAAGATCAAATGCAGCTAAAGTATTTCTGACAGATGTTTATCCAGTCTATTCACAGGAATGTCAGTGATGGATATTGTACAATGTCTCAAGACAAGCTGTTCTCAAGACAAAGAAAAAAATTTTAAAATGCAGCCTTGTCTTCTAGGGCTGGGAGCTGAATGACAGCTGTTCGAGGCTGGCTGTTGTACTGGTACTTACTCTGATTTACATTAATATACGTATTGTCCATAGGGTGTTGAAATTATATCTCCTGCATGATGTGCTGCCAGTTGGGACTGTGTGAGGTGGCTGGAGATGAATTGATTTTCAGATAACTGCGTTTATGAAATATAAAATCTTGCTATCTGGCTATATGGCTTAAGGCTAACAATCTTAAGGATGCTATCTCTAGCTGTGTTAAGAATACATACTGGCATCTTCAAAAAAGTCCAAATGTTTTAGGACCACAAATGTCATTAAAAGCTAGGAGACCTTGCATTCAGAAAGTCAGATGCACACTTTAGAAAGGTACATATGGCTCTCCACCATTTGATAGAAATTATTACTGAAGGTATGAACCATAGTGCTGTTAGCCTAGGATTTGTGAGTACTTGCTGAAAGCGTAGTGTTACCGTAAAGTGAGTAAGTTCATGGAATTAAATAAACCAATCATCTCACAAGTTGGTGCATGTGTGGACTTCACTGCATTTTTTCCGTTGTCTACTTTCAAATACCTACTTGACTGAGTAGGTATTTGAAAGTAGACAAAGAAGATAAAGAGTCAACTTATCTTTCATGACCCCAGGGAGAAACCACCATGAGATACAATTTTTAAATATAAATATAACATATTTTAATGTATATATAA